>JAAMPD010002958.1:0-12104 GCA_025266255.1 Trissolcus basalis
GTTAATCAAAATTCAAAAAAAAAAAAAAAATTTTACTAACATAAATTTTTATTAAAAACAATGAATTGTCAATAAATCGACATAACCAGAAAATTGTTCGAAGCCATTTTACGGTTGTCACATCACTTTACGGTTCTTTTGCAGTTTTTGATAAAAATCAAAAAAATTTCAAAGAACCGATGATAGGGGATGAATATATCTCGTTTCTAAAATAAGAATATTTGATTTTTTTATTCTTTTTTGAATATTTTATTATTTATATTGATAATACAAGTTGAACCGTGGAAAAATGTTGTGCGAAGGTTGCTCGAAATAGAGAGAATTTTTGTCTATAAATTTTATATCAGTACTTTTTAAATAATTGATCTATCAATGCTAGTACGATTTTTGTCATTTTCTAGGTGTGTATATTCTCCCTTAAACGTCTCTGGCAGTGAAAGAATTTCAATCCCGAATTGATGAGTTTGTGGAAAACGGATCACCTGCTATGTTTCATATCAGTATCGATTTTTCGATTCTGTAATACTGTTAATTGGATACATAAATCAAAGGCGGAAAAAAAAACTTTCAGGAAATACGTATACAGTATAGGTATAAAAAAAATTAATAATGTATTTTCATTAATGGCCGGTATAATTAATTCGGCAAATGATTAATGTCATCTTTTAAAATGTCTGCAAATTAAGATTTTGAGCAGCAGCTTTTTGGCTTTGAATGATCAATTATTTACAACGACTCATGCTATTTCAATAATTATAATAAAGTCAAATGTCCGTGCGAAGTGAGAAGCGTCTGGTGTTTCAGTGCAGGCGACACTTTGCCATCGTAACATCTGACGTAGGGACTGAGTATATATAATAATAGACGTCGTATTTAACGTCCGAATAGAATACTAGATCAGCTTCGGTTTTTGAAATATCATTCGAATCAGATTGTACACGTCTTGCACACGTTTCGCTTGAATTTCAAAAATAAATTATGCACTTGTGCTACTGGCAATTTTCCAAACGTTTTTTTTAATTCAAATAAAGAACAGTTTATAATCATTGATTTTTTTTTTGTCGGACAAAAAATATTTTAATGCCTGCTTTTTGTTAATATTTTCCACGTCGTGACTTTTATCGATGCAAAATTTAAAACAAAGGTACACGCAAAGTTAAACATTCTGTTTGGAAATAAACTCCAGCCGGGTATTATGACAAGTTTTCATCTTTTGTTAGTTCATTTTTTATCTTAAATATATTTTTTGAAAAAAGTTTCAGAAACTTGAGGCAAGATTTCGACTTCCCTTTGAACAATTTTGGTATCAGACTTGAGTTTTTGAATGTGATCCTCTAAGGAGCTGAGATATATTTGAGATACCAGTTTGATCTCCTAATGATGCCTCGAGATATTGTGCGTTAACAGAATAGAGGATAATGTCTTCAGTTTATCTTTCCCAAGTTTTGTAACTCGAAAAATTTCTCGAATACATAAATGTACTCAGTCAATAATTAAATAATGGAACCAAAAATTCAACTAATAAAGACAATATATAAATATAAATATATATATTAATATATACAGATAAACAATATTTTATATCATTAAAAAATAATTTATGAAATTTATTACAGATAATTAAACTTAAAAAAGTAAACGAAAAGAAGAATCTGTAACCTAAAAAAGTTTAAACACTGAAACAAATTATTTACATCCGAAGGGATACTAATTTTGCATCATTTCGAACGGTCGAGGAGAAAAAAAAAGTTGGTTCATTTAGGCTCTCATTCTCTCCACCTCTCTCTTTTATTTCACGGTTGAGATAATTGTTAAAAATGCTAAAACAACAGAGTCATAATTTGTTTGAAACATCGAAAGCTCTTTTTGAATTGGAGTTACAAATAATCAAGCTGAGTAATGTTCCTATTTTTCTGGTCGAAAAAGCGGCAACGTGAAATGCTACACTTATATGTAAATTGTTAAATTGTAGGTTAATTGTGTGTCAGCTGCTGTATTATCAATTCAACAGGAATTTTAACGTAACCACTAAACAGTGAACTTACACTTAACGTTGGTATTTATTGTGTTGCCAAATGGAAAGTCCTTTTTGCAGGTATGTTTCAATTATTTAACTTCATTGTTATGATAAACATTCTTATAAACAACAAAAACATAAACGCCCGGAAAATTTCTGATGTTCAAAACCAAGTTTGTTTTTGTTTTCAGCTCAAGTTTTTTTTGTCAATGATTGCTATTTCATGAAGGAGTGTATCAGTATTTTGTAAACAAATCTTTCTGACAAGTTGAAGTTGATTTTTGTTTAAATTGTAAAAAATAAATAAACAAAAACGATAAGTTCAAGTTCGACAAAAACTATTGTTGATTATAATAACGGCTCTTTATATTGGATTCTGAAGAGAGCATTGTAAGAGAACATAGAATATTTGAAAAAAATTGGTGTTGAATTAATTTTGGATGAGCATTAAACTGATCCGTTGATCAGATGTCATTATCGAAGTCTTATGTCCGGCTTGAACTATCCGAGTTTTGGAGGATCATAAAAAATTTTACGTGCAGCGATTCCGTCCACGTTGTAACAAGTCTTTGATTTAATTTTTTCCCATCAAAAGTGATTCTTTTTACGTCCCTCAGACTAATAATGCGCGGCGTTTACGGTCCTCGTGGAATTGCAAATTGCTTCATAATTCGAAATCAATTACATACTTCTGCGCGTGATATTTATTCGCATTTCATGTGGTTAAATCGTGATGCAAATCATGTGTATTCCAAATGTGTATGTAAAATATATACGCTGGAATCGTTTCAACAAAATGCTGATGGGCATATTTTTCAAATTGAAAACAATTATTTATGAATAAAAGCGAAAGAAAAATGTTTTGAAATATAGTTCCATTATATTCTCCGGTGTTTGTGGAGTAATGAAAATTTTAAAGAAGAACGTAATCATTGTGGTCTGCAAAATTGGGCTGCACCAGTTATTAGGGAAATTTTGTTAATATTTAACTGTGTCCTTCGAGTCTTTTGTAGCAGAGGGAAAATCCACAAACATGTTTTGAACGTTCAAGTTTCATTCTGGTACAAAACGGAGCCTATTATTTATACATTTGACCGCCTAGCATGTGAAATGCACATAGCTGAAGAGTTGTTGCATACCTTACTTGTAACATTTGGTTTGTTTGCGGTAATTGCACTGTAGCTATTATTTTGACAAACGATTTCGCTTCCTTGTTTACAGCAATTAGTTTGATTTATCATAAGGCCAACTTTTTCTTTCCATCCGCGCTGAGATTTTAAAATTAAATTCACAATCTCGCTCGTTCGGAACAATTTTGACCAGAGTCGTATCTCTTCTGTGTTGCAGGTATACAAACAAATTTGGAGGGAAAAAAAAGCAGACCAAAGGCAAAACCACGGGTGTAATACGATTTAATGGCTCCGAAATAGACATTTTGAGGAGAAATCTCTTTTTCAAATCCACCGGATTGTTTTCCCGTCACGCTCGGCGTCCCCTCGTATCGGTTGTCAAGGGGTGCGAAGCAATCAAGATACGGTCGAAAACTATGTTACGGAACCGTGTGATTTCAAGGCAATTCGTTTGCTTACATATGGGATATGTACAAACGAGCGCACACACGCTCTGTATATTGTACGAGGTACAAGCGTGCCGGCTGATATTATTTGAGGCAAATAAGGGCAAGCTCGAAGCAGGATGAATGCATATTTCAAAAAGCTCAACGTGCGACGACGCTTTAAGCATCGTCAGCGATCGCGCGTAGATCCCATTCATCACTGAAATACGCTTACTCCTATTCGCTGGAGCCGTCGTTAAATAATCGCGAGTTTTTCTCTGTGAGAGAGGGAGTCGGAGAAAATGCTTTGGGTGGAAAGCACAGAGGGATTCTCGTGGGTATCCAGGAAGTGACTCCGGATTACCGACGAGAATTCCGAAAGGGTGTATCTGAGAATGATAAGAAGAGGATCTGGTCATTAGTTGGGGGACTTTAATAGTGGTCATCTGAAATGAGAGTTCTACAAGTGGATCCATTGAGAATCAACGGGGGGACTTAACGTGGTCATCTAAAATCAGTAGTCTTTCGTTCGGGACGATAGTTTCGTTTGCGAAAACCATGAAAGACTAATTGTCTGAGGCGGGTTTGCACTGATTACATCGACCCAAGTTGGATTTTCGAGAGGGAATTCGATTTGGATGGAATAAAAGCCAGCCTACGAAGTTTGGATTCGATAATTAGGTGATTAATTGGAACGGATTTTAGAAATAGAGAGTGTGAGAGCGTAGAGAGATAGAAGAGCAAGAAAGGGTTGGAGAAGAGGCGAAGGAGCTGACAGGCGGTTGAGTTTGGGGGTAGCCAGTGAGTGTGGATCTGGTGCACGTCTCCAGGATGGCTCATGGCCGTCGCTCAGAAATGACGCGACCTTACGGCACGAGGTCGGAGGTAGACTCCCGTACACAATATTGATCTGTAGGGTGGGCTTCGGATGAGAGCGTGAGAGCGTGGGGGCTGCGTGGTGGTCCAGTCCGCAGCTTCGCGCGAAAGCGTGGTGGGACCTGGTGGGAGGTACCTATCTGTGTTTGCGCGAGTCTAACGAGGCTGGCCCGTGCCGGCTGCTATATCGTCGGGGCTGCGATATTGGTTGGACTTTCAGTTACGTTGCAAGCACCGTCGTCGCACGATCAGCCGCCGCTGCCGTTGCCGCCGCCGCCGCTGCCGCCGCCATCGTAGCTGCTGCCGCGGCCGCTGTTCCTGCAACCTGCCGCCAAGATCTTCTCTACTCTTCTCCTACTTGTCTCTGACTTAATCTCTCTTAATCATCTTATCCTCACTTCTAGCTAAAATCTCTCGTTCCGTCTCTATCGCTCACTCGTTCCCACGTACTCTCTTCGCCTCTGTCTCTGTCTCTCACAGTCTGTTGCTCAGTCTCCGGTCTCTTTTCCTGGCAATCTCAACGAGCTCGCAACAAGTTGAACCTTCTGGCTGCTGATGCCGCTCGCTAAGCCGGCGGCCAATCGTTCAGCGTTATCGATCGATAGTGCTCGACGACAGGTCGATGATTCTGCAAGAGGTACGCCGCTCAAGTCGATGACCGGGGCCCGACCGTTTGTTCACCATCAAGCGATGTTGCTGAGCATCTGACGTGACCACCACCAACAAGACTCACGCTGACGAGGCTGACGACACGTGATTGGTCCATGCCCCCGGACGCAGCTTTTTGCTCACTTTCACAGCTCGATCTGGAAGGAGCCCTCGATCTACCCGACAGTTCCTTCCAAATCGGGCAACCTTACCGCCATCCCTTTAACCTTTTTTAACTCTTGTGCATTGTCCCGCTCAGTTCTCCGACTGAACTTGCTCAGATGACGAGCATCCTCGACGCGTCGCGGTCAACTTGGAAGGGGTGAAGAGAGACCGAAGACCGGGGAGCGATAAAGATAGACCTACAGCAAAGGGAGAAGCGGACCAGTTGAATAATAGTGATTCTATATAGTGTCCACGGTGGCTGGCTCGCCGTACATCGGATTGTCGCACGGCTTCAACCATCCAACCTGTGGCACGCTGCCATCCTTGCAAGATCGTGTCCGATCGTCGACCATGAGTTCGGTCATCACGTACGGTGCGCGTTCAACCTATTGATGTTCACGAATTTTTTCATATGTGCTACGTGCTCACTTGACAATGTTTCAATTGTGAATTACTCTCCTGCGATGCCACCTTCGGCCAAATTTCGGTAAGTACTCCCCTCATCCTCTCCAAGTGTGGTTTCGTTCATCTTTCTCCAATCCAAAACCTGTCTTATCAACTATCCAGTATTGCTTAACTTTTGTAATTATTGTTCGGGAGTGCTAACTTTTCAGAAATTCACAGTCCCTGAATTTCGCCCATTCCCAGTGAAACCAAACTCTGGCGTTGCCATAGACTTCGAGTCGACTAAAGCAAATTAGTGATTTTGAATCGCATCGAAAGTTAACTGAATTTCGAATTTCTCATTGACGGACGCGTGTTTTCACCTCGAGCTCAGCTCCGGGATTATTCGTCCCGATGAAAGATATACGCTCGAAAATTTCCAAGACCAAGATTACCGGAGAAATGAATGTTCGCGAGCGGATAACACCGAGATGCCAATTGATTGATCGTCCAACTTTTACCGTAAACGTTTTGTACTTTGTCAGAGTGTGGACGCTATCGATTCTTCCTTGTTTCGTTAAATGAACAATTCGTTCGGGAATTTATTCAAACGTAATGCGATGAATATTTATAAGAATGCGCGACCCTAAGGAAGCAAACAGAAAACTGTTCTCCGGCAATATAATAACCCGTCTGACTAGATACGCTTTTGTACTACTTGTAACGTTTTGTTATTTGTTTCATAAACGAGTTGTGCAATCTTTTTTTCCCCCTTTTTTTGTTAATTATATTTCCTTTATTCTTTAGCGTTTTTCTTACTCAATTCGAGAATTCCATTGTTACATTCTTTTTTTTTTTGGAATAAAAAAACATTACACGGTTTTCATTAAAAATACGTGCAACATAAAAATCAATATGGTGTTATTCGAGCAACTGATCGGTCGTCCAAGATTTTTATATGTTTTTAAATGAAACGTGCAGCATCCGTACACTAATTCGACAAAAAAGAAAACAATAAAATAAATTTAGCACTCGAGCGCAGGAATATCGCACAATGTTAACATGCAAGTGCTTTGAAGCATATCAAATGTATCTCCTCGGTAGAATTTTATGGAAAACTCGGATTCAACGTAATTATATAATGAATATAACAAATAGTGACAAGGTGAAAAAAAAAAAAAAATACGTGGAAAAATGATAGAAAATAGGCAGCAGTCTGGAATGATGATCTTATTTTCAATGTTGATCGAAAAATTCTTAAGAGAAGAAAAAAAAAGTTGAAAACTTAATTCGTCAGGAGTAAACCACTGGGATAATACCTGCCGCAAATAGCAATAAAAAACATCAAAGGCATTTTATTTCAACGTCTTTTTCTCCACTCGGTCTTGGAAAATCATTTTACTCTATTGATTTTCAAAAATGATATTCTGACCGCGATGAAAAATTGTGATTCAATTGCATAAGTGAGTTGCGCACAGGAGGGGAAAAAATATACAGAATCGTTCTCATTTTTATTCCCCGATGCATCTATCAATGTGATTATCAATTTGAAAGACCGTCGCTGCTTGCATTAAATATTTACATCTTGTGTAAAATAAACACAATATTTATTATCTCGGAATTTAATAATGTAGCGCGTATGGATATTTAATGAATGCACTCTGAGCGCTCGCGAGATCGATACTGACAATGTTTGTTGAACATAAAAAACAATTACCTATACAAATCTATTGTCTCGTACATCTTTTCATCAATATTAATTATTCGTTCGACATCGTGATGTTGAATTGATAATAGCATTGAACGTACGGTAAACGAAATAAATCGAAAACATAAATTATTTATATCTCCTTAAACAGATTTGGCTATTGCGTTTTAATGGCGGGGCGATCAGAGAGGAAAAAAAGCAACGATCCGGCTCGCCCAATAATGAGTAATTTAACGCAATTTATCTATCAATGGGAAAAAATTTTCTTCGCAAATTAATTGCTGCATTCGAAATTGCAATTGAATTTAATTGTTTCGCCTCCCTCTTCTCTATCGCAACAATAATTTCACTTTCAGTAGCTTGAACATTTCAATTTGATTGAATCAAAACGGCATAAACTAATTTTGAGGTTAACTATAATTAGACCGGGGACAAATTAAAATGACAAACCAAAGACGTTAAGCATTACAAAAAAAATAATAATAATAATAATAATAATAAATCTCGAATTAAGATGAATTTGGTTTCGGAATTTAAGACAATTTTAACATCTGATTTTGCGATTCGGAATTGATGAGAAACTGACTTTAATGACGAATTTGACATTTAAACCAATGAAAAATGTGCACAATTTTTTTTAAAAACATTCGATGAAAAGGTTTTTAACAATTATGTCAACAAAAAATTTCAAGGGAGGTAATTTCGATTTAATCGTTGCATTTCCAAGTTTTCGAACAATTATTTCAGAGTTTTCAAGTGTTCTTAACTGAAGCATTAATTTCCTTGATCCATGTCAACATTTGTGTTTAATTAACAGTAATGATCTAAATTGAAATAAATCATTTGAAATTCAGTTTAATGAGTTGATTTGAACCAAAAGTACGGCGAATCTTAAAATCAGATCGCTTTCTTAAGTATACACGAAATTTACAAAAAGAACTTGGTTTTAGATAGAAAGTTTTTTAATTTCAATCATCTGTCAGAGGGAATGTTTTGCAGTAAAGTTGTCAATTCGACAACATTCATTTACTGTTTTTTTTTAAATCGTTTTTATGGTTATTTAAGACACAAACTTATTTCAAGCTCGTTATTCATGTTAACTGTGTTTTCACAGAAAAACTACTTTGCAATTTTGGCAGTGATAGTTTTCTAAAAGTTCGAATTGTTTTGTATTTGGAAAATTCATTTTTCAATTTTGATGACCACACTAATTTCCTATTGAAACTTTAAGTTCCAAACGTTTGCATTTGTATTTATATTTTTTGGCAGCACTATTTCGTTGTAGAAAAACTCGAGCACTGATTTTTTTGACATTTTTCAATTTTTCTGATACAGTCAACGTTGGAATTTAAAAGTAAACTTTGCATTTTTTAATATTTTGCATTTGAAAATTTTGATTATCATTTAAAATAATTATTATCTTAATACTATATTTCTTTTATAATTTTAAATTGACTTTTTAAAATAATTTCATTTTCAGTGACACAATTTCTAAGTAGGTCAAACAAGAAATTTCCATTTTGGCAATTTCAAAAAATTTCCATCATTTTGTAATTTTTCATACTGGGGAAAATATTCTAAAATTCGATTACTCTCCCCGAAGCATTTATTTTTGAGCGATCGTGTTGAAATTTCCTTGAAACTGTTGAAAAGTGTTTGAAAAACAATTTTTTGGTTTTTCTAAATTTTTGGGCGTGTTTAGCTATTAAAATTGATGAAATTTTATTTAGTCAGGGGCGAATGATTATTTGACGTCATGCAAAATGGGTCTCATCTGACAGGCGTGCATAATATGTGCAGAGCGGTGCTTTCATTTTGTGTTAAAATTGACCCTCGTGATAAATAGGTTCATAAATTAGATGCAAAACGAACGCAGTATTGCCAGACGCAAGCTCATTTACAGTAATAAATGTACTTTCTGAATCGACTTTCCTTTTTCGTGACTTTTCCATTGAAATAATTTTCACGCCAAACAGTTCACCTGTCTCGGAGTGTTTCAAAACTTTTGCACAATTTTCTGCCCCCAGTTAGTAAACGGGTCGGACGGAATTGTAATAAATCTCAGGAGATAACAAACGTTGAAGAGGCAAAATTTACGTTTATTCCATATTCGTCGTTTTGTTTGTCTTAATGAGTGCCTATCAATCAAATCATAATTTTAATCAAACTGCCTTTAAAAAACGAGATATATATACACATATTTAATTTAAACATCAAGTTTTAGGCGTTAGAATATTTCCAATTTATTTGATTTAATTTGATTTATGAATTGATTAATTTTGGCGCCAAAAATTTGACACTCATTAGTATTAGCGTCGACAATTTTTGACGTCTTAAGATTAAGGCATTCAAAATAGTAAGCGCCAAATTCGGGATCTATTAATTTTAGTTTGGTAAAAATTTAAGTTCAATTAGTTTTGCTGTCTAAAATGTTTGGTTCCGGTTATCGGAGATTAATAAATTTTTGCTCCTATTAGAGATTCTGACAAATTTCTCTTATTACTATTCCCTTATTACTATTCGGCGGATAAAATTGAAATAATCAGAAATATGAAAATGAATGATTTATTCACATCGGCGATGCCCATTTCACAGAAAATTAAGCATCGGAAAGCGATTCTCTGAAAATACAAGTTTGATCGTTATCCAAGGAATGTAATTTCATTATTCACGAAATCACGAACTTTTAAGTTGGTTTCAGTTTGACGTTACCTTAGTGTAAAAATTATGTTTGTAATTATAATAATTTTCATCACGCGAAACTAATGGCATGAAAAGTTTCGAATTTAAGTGCCTCGGATATTGAGTTCCGAACTTTGTAGATTTATTATTATTTTTTTTTCTAAGTTAAAGTGAAATTTAATTTTTCAAGTGGTAGTGTGCTGATTATCGACCGATCTTGACTCTTTTTTTTTTATGAAAAACGTTCAAAATTGATGTTAGCATATAAGCCGACAGTTACTAATACAGCGCATTTTCTCTTGTAACATTACGTACACCGAATTATTTATCACGAGAAAAATTTTGTTCGCTCATTTTTTATCCCCTTTTTTTCATGTTGCGGGGCGTGATTAAAATTGATTGCCGATGAAAATTCGCGGCAACGTTAAAATTTGTATGAAAAATTAAAAAAATATTCGCATATGAAAAATAATTGAACGAAAACAAAAATGCGATGATTAAAATAGTGTATTAAATCGTTGGGAGCCTTTTTTGAAAACGAGGAATTAAAAAGAGTGAAAGGATAATTTGACTGCTTATCAGCTGAAAGTGTAATTTCATAAAAAGCAATGTTTCATTAAACGTCACCTTTTTGCTCGGCACATCCTATTGCGCTAGTTTTGAGTAAACTGAAGTTTCGTAAACTACTTTGTGCTCTCTAAAAGTGAATTGATACTTGACATTTTTGTTTGTACATTCGGTATGCACAGCAGTCGTGTATACACATCTGTTTTGTTTAAGATGGACTTCCAAGTGTTATCAACATTTAGAAGGGTAGTTGACCCAGTAATGTATGGTCGCCTTAACTTTTATCTATGTGCTTTTCCTTTCCTGTGCTTTTGCTTTTCCTTTCTCGCGGCAAAATTTTCAGCAACTGATTAGAAAAATGCAACAGTTCAAAACGATATGAAAAGTTCGCCGAGTTTGTTTGCTTCCGTTCCAATGTAAAAGTTTGGCATTGTCTTTAGGATAATAATTTTTCGGATGATAAGAAATCAGAGATTTGGATCGATGAGATTTAAATAAATCCCCCTCAGTTAATAAACATGCTGCCAACGTAGAAAAACAAGATTATGATTGTGATTTATAATTTAAATGCCAATGTGAAAGTTTTACTCGGTCAAAAAGAGTTCTTTGGATGAAAACAAATCTCAAACTCAAACGTAACGAATTTCACTAAATCTCTGCCGAGAATGAAATGCCGGATGTTAATATACATGCCTAATTTTTTTTTAAATTAAACTCAAAAAATGTTTTCAAAATTAGGAATAAAAGTTGATTTTTTGAAACCAATTTCTGTCTTGGTTGGTTTTTAAGAATTTTTTTTGCATGTTTGTAAATAATCAAATTTCTCAATAAATCATTCCATTATTATGTATTAATAATGATGTTTGTTTTACTTTTCAATTTTAAGGGAATAAAAAATTTATACCTCATACATATAATTTTTTCGAATTTTATTTCAAAACATAATAAAAAATAATAATAAAAATATATTTTATTGTACGTGTACTTTCCAGTATGCACATCATGGTATTTTATTTTATTTTAACTATTCTGCTATAAATCTTCCAATGGTATCACTAAACGAATAAACGATCTTGAATCAGAGTCGGAATTCCAGTGCAAAGCACAGAATTTTGGTTAACCAATTATAAACAAAGTATATACAAATTACATAATTACAAAACAAATATAAAAACTGACGTATAATAAAAAGTAACACGAAACCAACTATGATATAATAAAACTCAACTAATGATTGCTTTTTTGTTTACTCAACAAAACAACAGCAAATTAACTTTTTTTGTCTCACAGGCAAATTTGAGAGATCATCGAAAGTGAAATGAGCAGCTTTATTTCACTCTTTTGTTCGATATTTTTATTTTTCAAGTTTTTTCTTTATTAATTTAAAAACTAACAAACGAAATCAGTTATTTTAACAATACACTAATTTCTACGAGCGACAGGAGTGTCATAGACCGTATAGTTTTTAAATCTAAATTTATTGAATAAAATATTACTGTTAT
>JAAMPD010002959.1:0-12138 GCA_025266255.1 Trissolcus basalis
CAGGAGATCATGGTGCTGTCGCAGTGCGACAGCCCGTATGTCAACCAAATATTATGGATCCTACCTCAAGGTTAGATCTTGTTTGCAAATCTAAAATTCAGCTAATTTTTTTCAAACTTTTTAAGTGCTCGAGAGACCAACCAAATATTGAAAAACCTATATGAATATTACAGATTTGTTTATTATGAATATTAAAATAATGTTTCCATAAAAACGTAGCACGAATTCAAAATATAAAAATATTCATCATTTTTGAACAAATATTGTCGTCATTTACAGATTTTATAAAATAAAACAATCAAAATATGGGTAAAAATGATCAGTCCTTAATGACGTATAAACTATTTGCTGGTATATTTTTATTTCACATAACGTGCTCAATGGATTCTTGAATTGCTCATTTATATTATGGGCAATTTAAAAATTTTTTGCAACTAAATGTCAATTGTGTAAAGTGAGTTGATCATTTTTACCCCACTGATCATTTTTATCCCGCCTGACCCTAGAGTTATCCGTTTTTACTTCTAAACCACTGAAAATTGAATAAAGTTAATTTTAAATATCAATAAATATCATTCATTGATATTTTTTGTATTAATTTGAATTATTATTCTGGACAGTTATATTCTCCATTCTAATTGAAGACATCATTGTTAACATCTTTCAACGAAAAATCATGATTAACTCTACTAAAAATTGTTCCACTTTTGTAGAACCACGTTTTTCGTAGTGTATAAAAAAACAACAGTTACTTTAATTTTTATAAACAAAGTCCATAACTTCGTGGCAACAGATCTTATGCATTAGCTGAAGGCAGTATGAAAAGTTAATTTGTTCAGAAAAACTAGTCAGAGTTAGGAAGCAATACAACAGCTGTTTTCATAAAACAGAATATTCTTTGAAATTGCAAGAATATGTAACTAACTTTTGATACTTAATGGTAAATTTTGAAGCTGGTTTAATACCAGCTCTAACGGCAGGTTCAATTTTACATTCAATAATAAAGTGTATCAGGCCATCTTTCAGAAATCCATGAGTCGCCTGATGTGGTTAGTTTAGCGCCACATGTTTATTTATTGACTCGAAACCTAAACTCGTTTTTGATACGCAGCAACCTTTATTGGTCGCCTTAAAAATTTAAGTTCAGCTTGAGTTTAGCAAGCATAAATAATCATTTTAAATTTCCATGCTTTCATAAGGCGGTGACTTCAATTTTTTTTTGTTTTTGTTTTTGTTTTTTTTTTTTTTGTAAATAAAATTAAAAAGCATTCACTAAGAATCAAACTTACGATGATGCCTCTAATAGCCAAATAAAACGCTTAACTTTTGAATTCTCTATCTTTTCAACTTAATGTATAGACTAAAATTTACTTTTTAAAAAGGAAACTGAATCTGAATTATTTACCTTCAAAAGTCATTTTGATATATAAATTAAAACTATGAATCTTATAATAATTTTAAAACATGATAATATAATTGTTTACTTTTTCATTTGTTTTAATAACAAACTTTTTAAATGAATTGGTACTTTTGGTTTCTGCTTCATATTTTCATTTGAAAAACGTACTGATATTTTAAGAATCGCAATCTCGTAATAGCTTTTCACCAATCACAAAGTAATCATAAAGTAAATAAAAGAGTTAAGTCACGTGACCATATCAGCCAACCGGGATACAAAAAAATATAAACTAATCACGAAGCAGGATCATCTAACATGACTATTATAAGCAGATATAATCCAAAATAGATTAGAAAGCTGGTAGTACACAGCTCGAATATTTTCTTATTTACAATTTTCTTACTTTTACAAACTTTTTTTTTCGCCTTTTTCTAACATTTTTTTTATTTGTAAAAATACTGGTTCTTTAATTTGACGATGATGTTGATTTGAACAGATAAAATTCGTTTAAAAGGGATAATTATGGTTGTTCCAGATAATTTATATACATAAATTGTGATCGGTTTTATGCTAATTCGGGAGGCTGAAAACAGTAAAGACTATTATGGACGAGATTCCATCCACGTTTAGCAGATAAAAAAGTTTATGTGTGCATAAAACTACAATTTTTCAAGTTCTCGAAAAATTACATTTTTCCAAAAAAAGATTACAAAGTTTAAAAACTTTTCTTATATTTGAACTCATCCTTCTGTAAACATTGTCTTTTGGGGGTTTTAATTTAGCTTGTTCCTTTCACTTCTTTTCGTTGGAAAGCCAAATTTCTAATTGCAAATTTTCAAGTTTATCTGAAACATTTTCGTTTCAATTTGAAACTCACATATTTTTCAGATTAACGAAAAAAAGCATACGTCACGTTTGCACGGCGGCACGTAATTGCCATTCGTCATTAGAGACGCAACGGAGGCCGCGGTTCCTCATGACTTAACTCGCATAATCTATTGCCCCTTGTGAGAAATAGTGCGACTCACATCCCCGACACGTTTACTATGCATAATTAAAGCGGAATGAAAAGTGCACTTCCACTTTTTCCAGAGGCTGCGCTGTAAAAAACGATCAATTCTACGTTATTTTGCAACTCGTGAAAGTTACATCATCAGGAAGAAACCATAAAAACTATTCCCAGGTAGATCCTTGAGGGAACCAACTACTAAATTTATCAAGTTATGTCTCGAGCTGTTTAAATTGCTGGATATAAAAAATATATATATTTTAAAGTGTTAAGGTCAGTGATGGTCGATAACACCCAGCCACGCCTCGGAATTGACTCGTTTAATATATTGCCATGGGTTTCTTTGACTGCATAATGTCAAGCTTTGAGACAGTGTTATGCCTAAGCACATTTAACCCGTTGCATCGTCATTTTGATACCTTTGGGATGGGAAGGGCGCAACGCTCGGTTAACCATAGTTTCCGGCATACACAAACGAGCGTCCCTTTTCCACTGTACATGCAAAAAAAAAACTAATGATACAATCTACGTACATTTGTTTATATATTACCATAATACATAACAATATATATAGTCCCGCACAGACGAAAATGTATTTTTAAAATATAAATAATACTTTTTTGAAACAAAGAAATATTTTTTTCATGTAGAAAATATATATTCCGGCAATAAATATAATATTTAAATTATATTTTTTTATAAATTTCATTATATAAATTTATAAAATATAAAATAGAATATATTTTGTTATAAAAAAAATTTGTAAAAGTTCTACATATTTCTTTAAATAAAAATGTATATACATAATTATATATACACTTCTTTAACAAAATAAAATCAAAAATAGTTGTAAAAATTTGTCTCGAAGAAGATGCCATTTAAAATTAATAGTGTTGATTGTATTTTAATTGATTGAAATTGTTATTTGAATAGATGCTTCATTAGCGGAAGATTTTTATTATTTTTTTTTTTGCAAAATAAAGATTTCGTTTTACAAACAAATTGAATAGATCGGTTGCATGTGATAGTCGAGAAGAACAAAAGCGAAAGACACAGTTACACGTGTCCAAGTATAGCGTCGCCAAAGAAAGCGCGGACTTCTTTGTTAGTTCATTTTATATTGAGTTTCCGTACAGACAATGCACATATTCATAATGATCCTTTTTTTGCTCCATTCGATAGCTGCTCTACTCTGTTTTCTATTTTAGCAACCACTTTCTCCTATTGAAAGAGACATCCCTCATGATTTTTCTCAACGTTTGAAACAAAAAAAAACTCAACAGAGAGCGGAATTTTTCCGTACGAAAATGAAACTGACGATCGAGAATGGCAGTTTCAGAGAATTCAAAATGTAAATTTAAATTTCTCAGGCGTGATAGAAATGTTCATTCTCTACGTGTTTTATCGTGGACTGTGAGGAAATGCGAAAATTGATTAATGAAAAATGGTAACAGGTCGGAGAAGAAAGTAAGGAAGAAGTGGAGAAGGAAAAATTAATTGGACAGGTAAAAGTAACTGAAAAGGTAATAAAATAGTTCCATCGAGTCAAAAATTCATGAACAAATTGTGCCGACCGTCTCTGCGATGGTTTTCCGGCTTGTGAGTTGAGGAAGTGAGGAACCGCGAGTAACAAAATCAACTTTCCCATCGCAGGGCACTCGAATAGCGAAGAAACTTTTTCTTTTCGTTTGGTATAATTCGTTGAAACGACCCATTCCATAGTGTTGCGAGCAGATTTTTTAAATACCCTCTTGTTCTCGTTTTTGATTCTGAAACTAGTTCCAACTTTTTTTTTTTTTTTCGTTTAATTGAATTCAAAAAATGGTCTCCTTTCTGTTCGTTCAAAATTCTTTTGTTTGATACCAACTTTCCAAATTGGGCTTTTTTTCTATAAATTTTGCGCAATTTTATTTGTTGATAAAAATGAAGAAAGAATTAAATTCCATGATGAATAATATAAAAAAAAGTTAGAGAATAATTATAATGACACCGTGGCTGTCGGAGGGGGGGGGGGGGAATCAATGAGTAACGAAACAATGAAATTACGGTTGCGAAACGACACAACTACAGCTTGATTGGAGCCTGATGGCCTACGCGGATGTCGGCCAGTCTCTGATGTCATCGCCGTAGGGTTTCTCTAACTTTTCAACGTGATTCGCAATCATTCGAAACTTTCAAAATTACATGATAGATACATTAGAAATAACAAAAAAATCATCACAACTATTAAACAAATTTACTAAGTAAATAATTCACATTTTATTAAAACTAATGTAAAAAATGCAAAACCATTTTTAACAAACGAAAGAAACGTTTAAAAAATGGTCAAATCCATTTTCCACGAAACAAAATTGCATAAAATTGATAAGGGAGAAAAAATTTGTTCAATTTGCAAGAAAGTTAGTGGGTTTGCAGTTTGAAAAGGTGAATATTAACAAATTGAAAAAAAAAAAAAAATTCAATCAGTTTTTATGAAAAACAAGATTTCATGAAATTGATAGTAAAATAATCAAAAGTTATAAAAAAGCCAGTCGGGTTGCGAATCGAAAAGATGAAATCCGGGAGATAAAATCGTGAAGCTTTGGTATATAACCGCGATATGAAATGTCTCGCGTCTGAACTTTAAAGGTAATTGTGCACTTCTAATTGACGGAATAAGAGGTCGTATACTTTCACTTGTCGCGCGGTCGCGTCGCAATGATTTTCCGTAATTCCAAAGGTACTCGAGACGTCACCGGATATATGCCCGGCAAAGAACGATGATGATTCCCCGGTGTTTATCGCATTCCTGTCATTATCTTCTGTGCCATAATGGCGTGCACTGAAAAACTACACTTTTTTCCAATTTTTAAACTGATTTACATAACTTGAAACCATTTTTTTGATAGCCATAAAAGTATCTCTTATTCACTAACGAAAGAAAAAAGTGACGGAGCGAGAAATCAATAAGAGATTTTGTATTTTATTTTTAAAGTCAAAAAAGAAATGGAAAAGGAAATGATAAAACGTTAAAATGCGAGAAGGAAATGGAAAAACGATTGGATTTGAAATTAAAATCGCGTTTATCAGCGTTCGTTTTGCGAGCATCAAATTGAACAGTGTAAATGGCGCGAAGTTGTCTGAGAAGCATAAATTTCATAAAGAGTCTTTTGCCGTCGGCCAAAGCGGACTCGCAGATTGACGCATCGTTAAAAAAGTTCGAGCGCCTCTTTCTCGCATTTCCAATACTTACAAGCGTCGATCGACGATAAGACATACCGTCTCCGTTGCAATTTACTAAGTCAACATCTTCTTTCTCAGAAACCACGCGGAACTGAACTTTGTAAAGGAAAAGAAAAAAACATTATAAAAGCAAAAATTAAAGGGAAATATTGATCAACCTTAAATTGTTAATTTTAATATTTACAAGTAATTAATTTTCTTGGCGTGTATATTAAATCAAAATGCGATAGCTCTGTTACAAAACATGTCTCTTTTCGTTTCAATGACTTGTCCTTCAATTTTATGCTCCAAAGATGCACGATCTTGCTCGGCTTGTTCACAACTCACTACCGTCAAAGTTGATACAAATTTATTTTATAAAGTCACTTGATCCATTCTCAATTACCTTCTTTTTCACTCAGCTCCACTAACAGACTTCATTTCAACTTTGCCCGAACTTATTTTTATTTCCAAATTTCAATTACCGTTTTCAAGTGATCTTATTCAATCCGTCCCCTTTCCCCTTGCAAAAAACACGAAAACCCAATGGAAGAGAATAAATATTTGATTACAAACTTCAGATTGTTTGTAATGAAATTAAATTTTAATTCAAATTAAAGTTTGATGCTATTAAAATTTGATTAAGCCAAGCTGTAATGAAATCAATATTGTATTCAGTTGATATAATTAAAAAAGTTGAATTGAATTAAATTGAATTGAATATTAAGTTTCTGAATTAACAAAAATTGGTTTCGTTTATTTATTTGCAGGGCACAAAATTATGGATCATCATGGAATTAGTTTGGGGGGAGGCTCGGCCCTGGACCTGATGAAAGCAGGCAGTTTCGAGGAGATGCACATAGCAGTGATTCTGAGGGAGGTTCTCAAAGGTCTGGATTATCTGCACAGCGAACGCAAGCTCCATCGCGATATCAAAGGTATTAGATTAATATTTGCATGGGAGTGAAAATTCGCTTATTTGGAAAATGACAGTACTGGTAAACGATGCCGATGCTTTGTAATTGGGAGGATTTAAAGTTAACCGACTTGTTATCTTTTGCTTTCAGCTGCAAATGTTCTTCTGAGTGAGATGGGAGATGTGAAATTGGCTGATTTCGGAGTAGCGGGGCAATTAACAAACACGACCAGCAAGAGAAACACTTTTGTGGGGACTCCGTTTTGGATGGCACCCGAAGTTATCAAACAGTCTGCGTACGATTCTAAGGTGATAAAAAATAACATAATTTGGTTAACAAGAAACGAAAATAGAATACAAATGAAATTACCATAAGAAGAGAAGAAAAAACGTGTAAAGATGTACGGAAAAAAAAGAAAGAATCACGAACGATGGGGACTGAATGACAAAATGTATCGTAACAATTTACATGAATTGAAATGTAAAAACAGGTGCTCTACTTTCGTTGACATTGCGTTTCAAGCCATCAATCGCAGGCCTCAAATTGCTTTCTTCCAGATCTCCGCGTTCGATTCGATAATGCTCAATCATTTCTAATTCCCTGTTTTGCGATACGTTCACATCCTTTACTTTCTATTTTCCTACAGAGAGCAAAGTCGACGTTTCTCAATAGCAACGCGGCGCTCCGATGAAAGAAATATGAATCGGCAAATAATTTGAATTCCTTTGATCGTTCCACAAATATATTATTTCCACATCAGTTTCATACTCGAATCAATTTTTTCCTTCTTTGATTTCTCAAAGAAGAAGGAAATGGAATACAAACATTTCTTTTCTGGCTTGTTAATCGTTATTTGTCTGACTGATTGAATGCAAGTTTGTTTTATATTTGCAGGCGGATATTTGGTCGCTTGGAATAACGGCAATTGAACTTGCAAAAGGAGAGCCGCCAAACAGCGAATTGCATCCGATGAGAGTGTTGTTCCTGATCCCCAAAAACAACCCTCCACAATTAACTGGAAATTACACGAAACAGTTCAAGGAGTTTGTTGAGGCTTGTCTCAATAAAGATCCTGAAAATGTAGGTTCTTCGTTTTATTATTCAGACAGTCGTTTGGACGTTTTCTAAAAAAATATTTTGTACGCCGTACTCATTTCGACTGTCACAGTTAAAAATGTTTAAATGTGAATTATTAAAATAAAAATTATTATTTAAAGTAGTATTATTATACATATTTTCAGTTGGAAAATTGTTTAACGAACTTATTTTTGAAATTTCAAATATATGTCATAGCGTGGTGTCAAAATTGTTTGAAATTAGTTATATTTAGTTTAAATTACTGCATCTCATCGTTGTAGGTAGTTTATAATTACAGTTATACATAAAGTTTCAAACAAGTTTACAAGTGAAAAAATTTGCAACCGTCTTAAAAATTTGTGGACAAAGTGTAATATGATACTTGAACTTTGCAGAGGCCAACGGCAAAGGAGCTGCTGAAGTTTCAATTCATCAGAAAAGCGAAAAAGAACTCGTACCTGATCGACCTGATCGACAGGTACAAGAAATGGAAGTCGCAACGCAGCGAGGAATCAGAGACAGAGAGTGAGAATTCGGACTCGTGAGTATTACGACGGCCTTTTTTTGTACCCGCTGTTGTAACCGACGTGCAACTTATTATTTCACCGTTTCTCTCAATTGATTCGCCAATTAATTGGATACGCCAATCGCGTTTGCCAAATGTCAAAGCTTGGTTCAAACCAGACGAAACGTTTGATTTTTTGACCCAAAAACGTTGAAATTGTTTATCGTAATAACAAATTGTTCGAGACGGACATGAATGTTGGTTGTATTAATTATAAATAATTGTACATGCATTGATGTCAATTACATATTAAATATGCGCACATAACCACTTATGTCCGCTTCATAAATATTCATGGCGTATGCCAACCAATCGCCACAACCTTCCAATAAATAATCCAATCAAAATCATCCTACATGAATTTTTCGAATTTATAATCAAAATTATTTTTTATCATAATGAGAACTTAACACATTTTTGAGGCTAAAAAGTTATTTTTGTCTTAATTGAGACGTAATAATTTATGGTATTTGAGAATTTTTGTTTTGTAGGCCATGGAAGTTGACATTGCAAAATGATTGATAGTAAATGATTGCAAAATGATTAATGTTCAGACTTTGTTAATTAAAATTTATGGTCATTACAGGGAAGAGTCCAAACAAGACAGCGACATGGATGAGCCTTGGATCATGACCGTGAAGGGTCCTCACGGTGTGAAAGGATCATCGGTATCAATTCTTCCAATGGAAGAGCAACCAAGTTCACTGGCTCATGCACCCAATCACAGGTCCTCCAACCACAGCAATGCGCAAAGCAAACCGCATACCAACGGTGCAGCCAGATCGCCGCCCAAAGACTCCTCACTTAACCATTTCAAGACCGAGTCGAGAGAAACCTCACACGATGGACAAATCAAACATACTTCGGTAAATTAGAATCCAACATTTCAACAGTTTCTTCTCCCTTTTCGAAATGACCAAAAAAATAACCTGCCATTGTAATTCATTTTTTACCAACTATATAGTAACAGAATTTTTTCATGTCTGAAAGTCAAACTTGAAACTTTATAAAGGAAATATCCCAGTTAGTGAACTATATACACATATTAGTGATTTTCTGTCATTGAAATTCTGGAAAATTAAATTAACATTTTGAATTTTCCAGAGTTTATCAATCTATAGCATTTTCTTAATATATCAGATGAAATGATTCATTGCAAAATGTCTGAAATGAATTATTAATAAAAACAAGTGGTCATTAATTGGTACATGTTGGAAAGGTTGAGGGGGTCACTAATTGGGTCATTTACCTTATAAAACTTACATATTAGAGTATGCAGACAAAAATATTGCTAAACAAAACTAACCGTTCTGAATATTGTAATTTTTGGCATAAAAAGATACTTTATATGATAAAAATGAAGTTATTTATAAACTCAAGTTTCCGTAAATAAGTAATGAATCAAATTTTGAGTTTTAATCAGAACTGAATGGTTTGATTGTATTTGACCGAACGTTGCATTTTGATTACAGTAAATAAATGAAAATGATTAATCAACATGTGGATTAATATGATGGATTGTTAATTTTAGGCACGTCCACACGACGGAGCGCTGCAACAGTCGGAGAACAGTAGGGAGAGTCGCGATTATCGTGACTCCAGCCGGGAATCGACACTGCGGGATTCAAAGAATCCCGCGGTGTTATTTTGCGATGCGCCCATGACGGATTATAAATGGATGCTACCAAATGAGAACCGACAAAGAGACAGGGACAATAATTCTCGAGAGAAGAGAAACAGTAAGCCAGACGTAGCGGTGGTGCCAATGCTGGACCACAGGCTCGACGATGAACAAAAACCACGAAGTTCGAAGGAGCTCATGCATCCTAGAAGTGCCGTACTTTCTGGAGTTATTGTTCCTCTTCTTACTGAGGTACTTGAAACGACATTTTCTTTAGATTAAAATAGTAGCCTAGACGAAAACTGTTATGTGCAGTCACTTATGTGAGATACAATATAAATAGTTTGTTAAAAATATGAGACTAAGTTGAAAATAATTGTTTATTTGTGTTTTTACTTGCAGCTTCAACGGAAGCATATGTACTCCGCGCGAGACAGAGGCGAGGGAGGCAATTCCGTCGGTCGAAGTGGCAGCGCAATTGAGGAGCTTCGCGAAGCCTTTGAGCTGGCCGAACGAACAACACCAGGTGTTAGCGAAGTTCTCGTACGAGAAATCTTTAGAGCTTTGCTTATCTCCCCTGATAATCATTCAGACAGTCGTCTCTCTCTGATAATGGATAAATTTATTTTAAGGTAACATCACTGTGAAAATTGAAACTGGCATTGGATGTGCCAATGCAAGTGTGTTTTTGTTTTGGACAATTATCATATATTTGGTTGTCGTTGCAGGGATACGTAGGATCGCGCGTGATCAAAATTACACTGTAAGTTATGGTCCGATGATAATCTTACATTTTGAACCAGATCGTTGACAGGCTTGACTGTGGAGTTTGTTGGCGTTAAGTTCGATTTCCCAACTTAATCTCAAGTGCATCCGTTTGTACGTGCCCGAGACTCCAACGAATCAAGAAAAACTCCAATCAGTTTGTTATAAACAGAGTCCCTTTGTCTCTTTGGATTTAACGTAACGGAGAGAGAGCATGACAAGTGAAAAGAAACATTACTTCGGTTATTTTATATATGATGAATAAATTATTTCCTCGAAATCTGTTTTCCAACTAGAGATGTTTGAGGGAGAAGTAAAAGAAGGAAAAAGCCCAACATAGTTATTTTTAGTTTAGTTGCTTAAAGTCAATAAAAAGAAGTGTTGAAAGATTAACACAATGCAAGTGTCGTTAATGAAAAGAGACTGTTATTATGCCAAACGATTTTTGTAATATGTTATTCGAACGGTCGTTGTGAGCTGATTCGATTGAAATGTTATTTCAAACGAAATTGGATCTAACAAAACGAGAGTGCGAACGTGCGTGAATGAATGTGTGGACAAGGATAGATGAACGAACATTATTTCGATTCTTATCCGACCGTTGAGGTATCCGGAATCTGCACTCGTCGTATAAATGTCGAGACTACATTTTATTTATGTTTATACAAATCTTTACAAGTTGTTGTTGAAAAGCAATCAAATTATTTCAAAGGAATATTTAACACTTGATTGATTGCACGTTCCGGATCGAACAAATTTTCATAATTCTATCTGGATGAGGAAGAGTAATGAGGACTAAAATGTTGATCCTCCGCGCGCGAAGCGCTTGTAAATATGTATGTAGCGTAAGGTATAGATTTATTGTTTTAGAGGTCGACGTCCCTGCAGTCTCGTCTTTAAACAGTCCTCTCTCTCTTTCCTAGTTTCGTAGACCCGAATTCGTATTAGCGGTTGATGCGTTTGCAACACAATATATACAATGAAAAAAGTAAAACTTTTGGTGAAGTGAACAAAAAAAGAAAGATATTTTCAAATAATATATTTTTACAATTTCATTGTTTTAGAGTTACTTTCTTCTCTTGACGAACTGTGTAATTTGTTAACGTTTGTCTCTGATGTTTCAAAATAATGCTAATTAATTTAAACAGACGGAAAATTGTTTTTTCATCAAAATTTGTTTCAATAAAAGATGCCCGATTTGAAAAAAAGTAAATGAATAAAATAATCCTGTGATATACAATATCCCACGCTAGATAACTGTAATTTTAACAAATTATCAAAATTAGTTGCCTATTTGTGAGTGTAAAAAATTGTTCTTGTATTTACATATAAAAAGCATAGTTGTATATTTGAATACAGGAATTAGTTTTCAGTTTGATTTTATTATAGAAGGCAACAAAGTATTATTTGTTCGGTGGTTGAAGTGACAGAGCTGATTTTGTCGAATTTGTGAATAGATTAAAAAAACATAACCGACGAGAGTCCAAGACAATATTGAAGCCTTTGGTAGATTACGAGATTATCTCGGATCGCGCTGTCTTTTGCCATAAATCGAGGTTTGCTCTCGTTTGTCTGCGTAATCGG
>JAAMPD010002960.1:0-12106 GCA_025266255.1 Trissolcus basalis
CTTTCTTTGTTTACATAAAAATTAATAATATTTTTATAGAAGTATCAAAACAAACAAAGTTGCCTCTGGGTAATATGTTCATTAAATGGTTATTATGTTGAGTCCCGTAGGATCGAATAACATCCTTCACTGGTTTTTCTTGAAAGCCACAGATATGTAATGAGTTATATATACATCAGGGTGTAACGGGAGTATATGATGACAAATTGTTATATCATTATTAGTTTTCAAGCTATTAACTCTTGATTTTTCTTTCCTTGTATAAAACACAATTTTGACTTTGGTCCAAAATTGATTAAGTCGCCCATTTTTCTAAGCTCCGCCCACATGCTGTAGATTCCACGATACAAATTTGATTTTGAACGAACTTTTTAATAATTATGTTCACCTAATAATTTTTCGTGACAATTTCTGACCGGTTTTCGACAATGGTATCAAAAAATTACACTGTGAGATAAAATTTTCAGTCCCACTACCACTACAATTCTCTCACTCTTCAATTATTGGGACTTTGAAGGTTCAATACGGCGGACTTTTGTCAACGCCATCTACCTCTTTAGTAATTATATTCTTCCGATACTTTTTTTCAAGAATGTTGTAGCATTTTCGTTTAAAACGAGCTTTGAGTTTAATATGGCAGATTCATGTCATCTACCTCTATGCTTGTTATGTTCTCCCGATACTTTTTTTCTATAATAGAGGCGCGCCCCTATTTCAGATATTCCCATGAGGGTGTAATTTAACATCCTGTTATTGGTTAAAACGCAGATAACACTCTAAATCAAATAATATTTATATTAGACAATGTCAGATCCTAAAAACAAAGGCAAGAAAGAACACCAAAATTAGGTGTACAAAACATTTATTATTACATTTACAATTACAAAAATTCGGTTGACAAAAAAATGGTACAGTTTAATTATGGAAGTAGTATTGTAAGATGTAAATTAAACGTAAGACCATTTATTGCAACGTCAAACGAATCAAAACTTATTTACAAGAATTGGATTTACTTTGTATGTGGGTATAAACAAAGGTTTCAAAGTTTGACCTTGAAAGGTTATTTGGCCCAAACAATGATATAATATAACGATTACTTTTCAACTTCACTTGAACATTTTTACATTCTTCCAATTTTATCAAACATTTTGTATCTTGTTTGACCTTAAAAAATGTTGATCCAAACAATCATATAATCTACATCAAAGAATAACAATAATTCACTACATGCGACAAAATTAAATTAATAATTTTAAATTGTAAGATCTTAAAAATTAAAAACTGAACCAATCGTTCTAATCACATTTCATTTTACAATCCTAGATTCCTAGTTTTTGATAAAATTTCTGTTAATTGTAATAATTTTTTAAATTATTAAAAAATTTTGTAACAAAATAAAAAGTTAATTCAAACAATATTTTTTGTTCGAAATAAAAAATTGTAAAAATGTGTAAAAATTGAATGGACAAGTCCACCTTCGGACAGAAAATTTTGGTTAAATTTATGATCGTCTAGACTTGTTTAACTTTGCAATAACTTTTCTGGTGTCTCTTCAGGCTGTCAAGTCTTGAATATCGTCGGTTACATCCGGTGCATCGCAGCCTGTCATAAGCAGACGACGAGTTCTCTGAATATTCGTAATTTGCTTGGAAGTAGACTTTTTTGGACTCTGCCTCCTCCTTGAAGTACGTTGGCCAATAGGTCACCGACTGTACCAGCGATCCGGGTCCTGATAAAAAGAAAAGAATCGTTGTTAGTTGAAGAACACTCATATTTCAATTACCTTAAAAAAAGAATAAAATAAAATTTTCGTTTTAGAGAGACCACGCAATTAAAATTTTTTTTCAGTCTAGTTTGAATAGTGATTTTGTTAGACAAATCAAATTTGCAAGGTACACATCAAAAGAATGAAAATACAATTCTCAGGTGCATCTTTTTATTGGGATATTTTTACATGAAACTGTAACATGCAATTTAAAAAATTGTATCTTGTTTTCATAAACGTAACTTTCTTTTCCACCAAATTGTCCCTGCTTTTACACTGACATAGGATACTGAAGAACAAATATCAAATTACATTTTGTCAATTTAATTTTCTTCTCCGTCAAACTCGAAATTACCTCTCAAATCTTCAGACTTTTATTTTCTTGACTGTTTGTAAACATTTTCCATCTTTGTTGATCAGAAAACTTGTTGAACATTCGCGTCACCTGAAAAAGGAAAACACTGTTAGAGGTCATCAGGGGTCAGATGTTTCTATCTTCTTTTAGGTAGCTTTTCTTTCCTTTTTTCAACCAGGTTTAATAAAGGATAAAAATTCTCTGAATCTAATTTATTTTATACTCGTTACATTTTCATTTCTTTTCTAGATCTAGTTTTCACCTTTCGTCCTTGAAATAATATTTTTTAGCCAAAGTTCACTCAGGTGACTGTTAACATTTCATCAGGATATAACAAAATAATATTCTTTTCGAAAACGTTACACTAATGACACCTCCATAACCTTGTCAAGGTCAAATTAAAACTACTCAAATAACAAAACAAGAACAAATAAATTATAATAATAAAATAGCCTATGATGATTGTTCAAACCGGTGTTTAACATTTTCATGATTTGTTAGCTCGTAACGGCGATAAAACTTTTTACGACAAAAGTTGCAGGAAAATTTGGGTAGTTTGCCGCACTCGAGTCGCTGGTGGCGCCTCAAATTGTCCATCCACTTGTAGCCCTTGCCGCACTGAGCGCAGAAATAATGCTGATGCTCCATCGGTGTACTTTGACCCCTCTGACTCTTTCCCCGGACGTTCGCAAATTCAAAATCCGGCACGACAAACTTGTTGAAGTCGTCGGCAAAGATCCCTGAAACCCAAAAAAGGAATCGTAATTTAGACACCGCCCTCTGTAGGGTTGTTGAGTTACTACATCACGAATCTTTTGAAGGATGGGTTTTATTTTCTGGTTATTTCGTTTTTTTAATAAAAAAATTAACATTTTTTCAAATGATGTTTAATTGGTCCTTTAATTACAGAAATAAAAGACATCAAATCCAACAGTTTTATGTACAAAAAGTGCACTTTTTCTTCGTAGTCGAAAAAACGTTGCGAAGTTTTGGTACAAAGAGCTAGGTACCAGTGATTGTTATTTTGTTTTGTTTTTCTTTTTAGTACCAAAGTTGTTGAACATCCGAAATTTACAAAAATATTTTGTAAGTTGGAAACATCTTTTTTGCCAGAAGACTTTGGTATTTCGCAGTGTTTAAGTTCGAACAATCATTTTCATTTTTTGTTTAGTTTTGCAATTTGTTAATCAAAGTTTGCATTTATGAAGGAGAAAGAAACTAAAAGCTACCTTTAGTAAAATCAATAGAGTAAATAACTGACAAAAAAATTCTACGATTAAAGCTACTGAAGGTCACGAGAAAAAGGTAAACAAACCCTCGGATAAATAATAATAGATAATAAAAACAGCAAATAATCTTAAAGCGATTCTGGGAAACAACTATTTTTGGTCTTGGACAGAATGTACATTTCGAAAAAAAAAAAATTATTATTTGACAATTATCTCAATTTTTTGTTTATTTTTGAAGCAAATAAGATAGTTTATTTTAATTTAGAGACATTTTTTTATCAAAATTTGACGTGTTAAGTTTTTTTGAGTTGAAAATTAAATGAAAGAGAATTTGTGTAACTTCGAAAAGTGATTTTCAAAAATATATTTTTCTTGTTTCATTTTTGAGACAATCTAAAGTCTCTATAATTTAAATTCCAATTTAACAATTTATCGAAATCATTTAATTGTCAACTTAAAAAACAGTTCAAAATTTGATATGCCATTTTCAAAAAATTCAAATAGGTTTTTGTTTGATGTTAGCTTAGCAATCCAAACAGTAAATAACAGTTATTTTCGCTGTACACTCTTGCCGTCAAAGTTCTACTGAACTTCTTTTGCATTCCATAAAAAAATTAAAATTATTCTATAAAAATTTACAATTCAACACATGATTGAAAAACGTGTAAAAAGTCGAGAAAAAAATAATAGGGTTTTAGAAATTAGTGCAATCTATGCACATTTTCCGTGTGCTCTTTTAGTCGGTCGCGCCGGTAAAATTTCTTCTGACAGAGGATGCAGTGATATTTCGCTTCCTTGTTCCCGCACTGCATCTGATGCCTTTTCAAGCTCGACAGCCAGGTGTAAGATCGGTTACAGATGTTGCAACGAAAACGTTCTCGTCGCCGGTTTTTTCCTTCGAATAAGGATCCTTGTATTCTGATAGGTCACTCCAGTGACTTTCCAAAAAGAAGGCTGCAACAGATCACAAATTGGTGTGTTAGCAAAATGTTCGAAATTCGTAAAAAACAAACTAAAAGAAAGATTAAATTGGAAAAAATCAACTCATGGTCAAAGCGAGATGTAGTTATGAAGGTGTTCGGTTTTGCTTTATCAAAAATGGATGAACGATCGTTGAAATTGGAAAATACAAATAAACGTAAAGGCAAAAAACCAGGAGTCCAAGTTGTGATCACTTTTTATTTCATCAGTTTGGAGTTATAAAAATAATTTATCCTAAATACGCAATTCAAATGGTTGTAAAACCAAAAGTCCGCTAGATGGCGCCAGCTTTTGGTTCAAAAAAAGTCCGCTATGGGGTCGCTGATTGACAAAAAAGAAAACAGGTCTAAAAGCAGCTGATTCTTACAGTATGGCACAAAAATGTTTTATAGTTTAGTTGAAAAATAAAAGGATGTTATTTACACGCTTATTGACTTTCGATTACAATGTTATAGGTAAGATCAAATTGTTAGTTATGAAGTTCCACAAAGATTACATATGGTCGAAAAAGCACATGATAAATTAGTTTTTAATACGGAGTCTAGCTCGAGGCAATGGAACAACCTTTCAAATGTTCTTCGGATGGTAAAAAATGAACGAAAAAACCGCCGGAATGCATTGCTAAATGCACCTTAAAGAAAAACAAAAATTAAAATCTTAATTCCAACAATCAACCAAAAACTTAATGTAAGTGTTAGATCACACCAGTGCCTACAACTAACAAAAATTGCGAACTCCGAAACCCATCAAAAAAAAATCATCTCCATGACTAAACTTTTTTCGATAGACATTCTACCAAAGGTAACGTTTGCAATTTTTGCCTTACATATAAACAAGAAAAAAACTCTGAGATTCGGATTACACAAGTATGTACAATAAACTTGGACTACATTCGCAATATGTATTATACAGTCACTTTCTTTTTAATTCTTCGATTAACAATTATTATAATCATGTCAGAGATCAAAGTCTCCTATCGGAGAAAACTATTATAAAAATCATTTCATTCAAAGAGGAACAAAGAATATTCGCTTCGTGAAAAAACAAAAAAGAATTGTTGAGATTCTTAAAAATTCATCTATCAAACGAGAACACACGGATGAAAAAATCTCGTTTCTTTTGTTATGAAAAAAGAAACAAAAATTCAACTTAAAAGCTAGTTTTTCAATTGATTTTTTTCTGCATCATTTGCAGCTTCTTTTGGCATCCGATGATGTGCGAATTAAGCACGAATTTGTGACGAAATCTTCTATCGCAGATCGGACAAATCTCTGAGGGGATGACGCCGCACTCGAGTCGGATGTGACGACTTAACGATGTCGTGGCCTTGTAGGACTTTCCGCAACGGTCACAAACGTACTTGCCGTCCTGGTCCTTCCAAGATCGTCGTTGCTGCATGGTTAGTAGTTTGTAGTTTGGGATGTCTGGCGACCAGGCCTCATCCATATGCGCATTATCTTGTGTCAATATCGTTGCCAGAATACCTGAAAAGTTGAAAACAAAAAGTTTTAGAATAACCTTCCAAGACTCGGGGAAACGATATTAAATAGAACAATCATTGGTTGTCATTGTCTAGTCATCAATTTCTTTTTCTTTGTTTTTTTTGTTGTTGTTAGAAATGTGTAAGTATTGCAAAAATAACCGAAGAAGAAACAGACAATTCCACTGAAAAACAATGAAGAAGCATGAGTTGCAATAGTTGGTTCTTGTAAAAAGCAAGCATAGAACAACATATTTTTTGTTTTTGTTTCAAACGTTTTCAATCTTTAAAATACATAACATTTTGTGAACTGAAAGTACAGAGTTTCAGTTCAACTGCAAACTCAGGTTTTTCTGAAACAAAAATCAATTGTTAGTACATGTTTAAAAATAAAATTAAAATGCATAAGTTGGGACCACGGAGGGAGCAACAAACGAGATGTTTGTCGGCTACAATTTTATTAGTTACAATGTTTATGTACACCTGAATATGATCAATCTGCTTTTTTACACTTTTCGATCTTACAAAACTGACTTGTTTCCAAAAACGCAGTAGTTATTTTTACAATAGATAGACAAGAGATTCGAACAAAAAACTAAAAGACTTTTTCTTTTTTAAAAAAAGAAAATAACTCATTAAGATTACTTTTTTATAATTAATTATACCATACCCAACTTAAATAAACTACAATAAAATCTAAATGTCTAATAATATATTTATCGTTTCGTTTGAAGGAAGCTGCAATTTTTGGTCTCCATGTGCCGAACCAAGTGGTATTTTCGTTTGAACGTCTGTTTGCAGATGTTGCAGAAGTAAAACGTGCTGCTATCGTCGTGCTTCTCTCTGTAATGTCGTTTCCAATTTTTTCTCCTTGTGAAACTCTTACCGCAAACGCTGCAGAAGATGAGCGCAGGAACCAGTCTGGGTTTCCGACCTGAAACCAACAAAAAGCCCTGCATTAGTATCATACAAAGAACATCAACAAAACTATCACTACTGTGTCAATATAACCTATAACCCATGCAAAATTTCAAGGTCAGGATGACAAAACAAACAATTCGACTTTTAACGTTGATTTTAATTTAAAATCCCTCGACGCCTGTCGTGGGTCCACTTTTTTTCATACATCCTTGATTTTTTCAAAACATTTGAATCACAATTTGTTTGTAACATTTCACTGCACTCTCGAAGACATTATTAAATTTTTGTGATTTGTAATTTAGACACTTTTTGTTAAGACACATTCTGATGCTAGTCACGGTTGTGTCGTCGCAAAAAACATAAAAATACAATTTGTAGGTTATGGTATCAAGTATTAAAATTATTTCAACTTAATTAAGTGGAAATATAAAATATAAAGTAATCCTGTGACAGCATCAGGAAAGGGCTACAAATTTATAAATCAATTTTCGTAGAATCTTGAGTTTTCAACTTGTGTGAGTGAACAAACGATGTATGGTACACCCATCGATGTTTGTGCTTGAACATCCTGCCGCAAAAGTTGCACGAGTATTTCGGAGGTTTGCCGCACTCGACCCTCAGGTGGTTTACTAGTGCGTTTTTCCACCAGTATCGTCGTCCACACTGGTGACAAGCCCATCTTTGGTATGGATCTACAAAAAAAAAGGAAACAAAAGTCCAGCGTTAGTTCAAAGAATAAAGAATTTGAATTGACAACAATGATATCAATGTGTTAGTATTTGTTTCAATGTTGGAGGTTGCACACTCAAAATTTTACGGACATTTTTTTGTTTTTTATTTTTACAGGCCTGGTTTTCGAGGTTATGTTACATGGTATTGCAGAATGTATATTAGGGTTGAAGTACTTTGTGTATCTCCGACAAGTGCCTCTGAAGATGACGTTCCAGGTAGAACATGTTGCCGCAGAACGTACAGCTGTAATTTCGCTTTTTACCGCAATATTTTTGGTGGTCCATTAGTGGTTTTTTGTACAAAAAACTTAAACCACAAACACGACACAAGAAAGTCATAGTCGGTTATTCGGTTATGAAAACTGAAACAAAAATGTTGGCCTTAATTGAGAGGGGAAGACTTTATACCTTTCATAAAATCAAATGATTGTTTACAAACAGGTCATATTGACTGGCAAAATTTTGAATACCAGTTTGTCGTAAACCTTTTATTTATCTTCGGATCACATTTACATCACAAAATGGTTTCGTTGTCGAACAACAAAAATATCATTACACTAATTAGAAACGACCTTGACGATTTTCAAAAGAACTTGATTTTGTGAACACTGCTCAGATGGCTCTCCAGATGATGTTTATGTTTGAATCGTTTAGTACAATAATCGCAGGTGAATCTCGGCTCGATGCCACATTCCATCACTTTGTGACGATTCAGCGAAACTTTCCATTTGTACGATTTTCCACAGATATCGCAACCGTGACGCCCATTTTGCCAAGATTTACCTGCAAAAATAAAAATATGTCTAACTTTATTTAGTTAATCAACAAAATAAGAACTGATCAGCTTGTTTCCTGTGAAGTGGTGGGAGTTGCAAGAGTGGGGCAAGCAGGTGGGCATAGGTGGCGCTCTGATCGATTAGAAAAAAAAAATAATAAGAAAAAAATAGTCAAACATACTATATAAAAAACGTTTATAAATAAAATTAGAAAATAGTTTTAGGATATTTTCGAATCAAATGAATCACGACGAATACAATAAATATATTTACATTTATTCAACGGTTACAATGTAAAAAAGTTTCTGCCTATATAAATAAATCTATAAAAAAAAAAAGGGAATCAGATAAAGTTCAGTTTATTATGGGAAGATCTTTCGAAAATCGTTCACTCGAACGTGTAGTTGAGATTTCTGTGAGCTTGTATGATGTGCTTTTTCAGTCTCCATTTGTGTCGCATCTGCGTGTGGCAAACTGGACACTCGTGCTGAGGTTCGACGCCACATTCCTCCCGTTTGTGCCTCACCAACGACTGTATCCATTTGTATTCTTTGCCACAGCTTGAGCAGCAGTGTTTCCCTAGCCTTTTAAAGTAGCCATACTTATCCAGCATTCTGAGATCTAAAAAAGAAAAGAACCGATTTCAGTTGCGCGATCTACGACAGGATCAAAACTGAAACTTAAATGTACAACTGTTAAAGTTCTTCAGCTGCATTGGATGTTTATTTTTTTATGTTTAACAATAACAGTACAACTTTGTCAATCAAATAAATTTTATTCGACTTCAACTACCCGTCAATTTACAATTTTTCTCCTGTCATCAACATGATATTTTGAAATCTGACATGGCGGAAGGGCTCGATAAAATGGCGGCTCATATACATACAAAAAATAAATTGTTTCAAAAAATTTCCAATCTCTAATTAAAATTTGAATAAAAGATCCAAAATTTCCATGATTTTTAATCTGACATGGCGGAGGGGCTCGACAAAATGGCGGTCCATAATTCATACATGCAAAATATCAATTTTTATCGAATGATAAAAAATCAAAAATATATATATATATTTTTTTTTAGTTGATATTAGTTCGATTTTTTTTTAATTTTTGGTTTTTATATTTGATACAGTTTGGAAAAAGATTTCGAGGTTATATGTAGATTTGCAAGCTATTTTTTCGGGGGAGGGTGAATATTTACAGTTGTTTTTGTTTTTATCTAGTGCGATGTCAGTTGACGCTGCCGTGAACGGTCCAAATGTGCCGATGAAAATTGGACCGCTGTTTAAAAGCCTTGGCACAAAACCGACAAACGAATTGCGGGATTTTGCCACACTCTTCTCGCAAGTGCCGGTTCAGCGTGCTTTTGTTCGAGTACGAGCGTTCGCAGTTGTAGCACGGGTATGGTTTGTGGATGTTCGCAAGCTTCGCCTTGCGAGACAGACCTGCAAAACAAAACGTTCAACTTGTCAGTAATTGCTTACAGCGATCTAGATGTTTTTAACAAAAACAATTTAACCTCATGCTCTCATATTAACAACAAGAATCCAGGGAAAAGGCTTCTTTGTACGAATTTATTTCACCTTGGTTTTGGATACAATGTTGTATTTTGAATTTAGAAAAAGAAGACGAAGTGAAAAATGGCGTAGATTTTTTTGACGATTTTATTCTTCTCGGTTTATACATTTCTATACAAAAAGTGATCTCTGAGATGGATGATTGGTTTTGTACTTTTTATAAAAAAATATTTGTTATTCACTTTGGTGTCATTGTTTTCATTTAAATGTCTTGAATAATTAATTTCAAGAAACATTCTCGTATTTACAAATTTCATTGTTTGTATAAAAACGATGTTCAGATACATTGTTTTTATTCGTTAAGAAAAGTTGCGTTGGATCGAAAAATTTTCAAGTATAAAACTTACTTTTTGGAAAATTCAGGTAAAAATATTTCAGTAACTAGAAATCTAGAGTCACGTTTTAATAATTACTGCGTTAATTTTGACTTTCAGAAAGATCTTTTTTTTAAACTTGTAAGAAATAAGGTTTTGACTTGAAAATTTATCATATCGAATTTTTGCAATATTTAAGAAAAAAATTCAAAATTTGGAAATTTTTGGACTTTTTCAACACGGGTATAATATTTCAATTCGTTTGGAAAACATTAGATTAAAAAAGTTGTAAAAAAGTATAAAAGTTAAAAAGAATTCATGTATGTTTACACAATATGGATAATTAACACAATTCTACGACTATAATATGTTCAAAATTTGTATAAATATTTACTCAATTTAATGTAATTGAAAATATTTATACTCAATTACAAAAATTTGAGTATATGTTTTATTTATATAAAAATTAAACAAAAACTGTTTCCATGACTTGTGTAAATTACATAATAATATTCCGCAAAATTGATTATCTTAGCATTGATTAAAAAATTAGCGTTGAAAATGGCTTGATTTTGCAAAAAGTTCGTTATGAGGGATTTATTTCCTTCTTTTTACTTATACGAGGCACCATAATATTCTCCATGCAATGTCACTAAATGTCGTTGTAGATTTTCTCGTCTCGTGAAACCTTTATTACAAATATTGCAAACGTGTTTAGGCGGCACACCGCACTCGTCTTGGTGTCTCTTTAAATTGCCCTTCAAACTGTACGAGCGTCCGCACTTGAAGCACAAATACCTTACCGGGTACTGAAGAGCCGAAAATGGATCTGAAACTGAAAAATGAAAATCATAAATAAGAGAGAGTGAAAAAAACATGTTCTCAAATCAAAAATCAAAAATAATTCTGAAAATTATTTTCCTTTTCCAATCGAGTCTGTTGAATAATATAAAAAAAAGGTTTGTAGGGAAGATAAACATTGATTATAAAACATCAGTTATTTTATTCAGGTTATCTTTTTGGTCATTTGCTAGTGTAAAAAAAAATATTTTTGGCGTACAAAATATTGCAGACCCTTTACAAAAAACTAACTAGTTTTCTTGTACCAAAAAATTGATACAATCGTTGAATTTTAGTGAGTATCCTTTTTTAGATGAAGAGTAACGTAATGTCGACGATAATTGGACTTTTGTTTAAAGCGCCTTTGACAGACGTGACAAACATATTTCGGAGGCAATCCACACTCGTTTTGATGTCTCTTCAGATTCCACTTGAGCGTATAAGATCGTCCACATTTGTAACAAAGATATCTTGTCTGGGAATCCTGCATTTCCCAAAACATCTCTGAAAACAAAAAAAAATTTTGGTTAATAAAAATGAAATTTCACAAAAGTATTAAACATTTTCTGTAGTATATTTCTATACGTAGGGAAAACGGTTTTTATGTTGCCTAAAACTAAAACTCGTTATCCCTAATATAATTGCGGAACTATACTTTTCATGTCAAGGATGCAGGAACAGTTGGCTATTGCCAATGTTTTTCTGGTCCTAGGCGTGAAATAATATTTTCACTCTTTGTTGATTATATTTTTATTAGGGAAATATTAATTTCACTATTGCTTTCGCTACCGTTCCGCGGATCTCTCCCTCCCCCTCCGTGAGGACCCGAGAACCTCCGGAAAGTCCCGAGTTAGTTCTGTTATATGTTTTGATTGATTGACAAATTTGCAAAAACTCGAAACTAAAATCAATTACTTAGGATCTCTACACATAACAACTTAAGACGTAACAACTTTGGACTAAATAACTTCTGAACATAACATAGAAATAAAAACGTTCAACCATTACACTGTCAAGTTTTCTTTAAAATTTCCCCCTCCCTGGTTAAAGTCAAATAATTGATTTTAACATTTCATAATTGGTTCCTCAATTATGAAAATCAATTCATAACTGTTTTGTTTATTTCAGTCATTTTTGGGT
>JAAMPD010002961.1:0-12100 GCA_025266255.1 Trissolcus basalis
GAAATGCATCTCTTGACGGACTAAATGTTTGATTTGTTTGACAGCACACTTGTATGTTAGTCGCGAACAATAGCAGATCTGAGTTTGATCACAGATGGATCTCACTTCATTACTTTTGTCCATCATCCTCTCGGCAGTGATAGTTCAGATTTTCATTTTCTCCATTAAAACATGGCAATTCAGAAAGATTATCAACAAAATTCCTGGACCAAAGTGCCCACCCTTCTTAGGAATTACGTTGGAAGTTGCGAAAACACCGGTCGAAGGTATACGTACTTTACTTTCAATTAGTTTTATGGAAAAAAATTGAATTACAAATTACAAGTCATTTATTTGAATCGTTATAAAAATTATTTGTTTATTTTTAACAGATATAAACTTTCATACGGTTTTTTAATTCTGTTTTATTTCAATTTTGTATCTTTCAGATCGTCTGGAGTACCTAAAAAATCTAACTTACAAATTTAAAGATGGAATTGTCAGGGTGTGGGTTGGACCGAACCCAACAGTGTTCATTAGAAAACCAAGACAAATGGAGGCATGTCAATTTTGTAACAAAAAATTTGATAACAAAAATTAATTATTCAAACTAAATTCAATAGTTCATATCATTGAGGGAATTTTGTTAACAAATTTTTCTAATTTCAAGGTCATTCTTCCTAACACTGTTCAAATCACCAAGTCCTTGGTTTACAACTACATCAAAATATGGTTGGGTGAAGGACTCGTGACATCTTCAGGTATGCAAAAATGATAACTATCATTGCTGAGTGTGGATAATATTCCATATATAAAAAAAGTGAAACAAAAATGGTTATTGTAAAGACAAAATTAATTGGTTGAATTAGAAACTAGTGATAAATCATTTGTTTAGGATCCAAGTGGTTTCATGACCGGAAAATGATAACACCCTCTTTTCATTTTGGAGTATTGGAACAATTCTCAGAGGTGATGTACGAGAAGACGCAAGTTTTGAATGACATAATTGCTGAATTGGTGAAGAAAAATCCGAAGAAACCAATTGATATTTTTGATTACTCAGTGAGGTGTACACTGGATGTGATATGTGGTAACGTGTGACTCATTATTTTTTGTATCTCCTTATTGTAAAAAAAAATCTAAAATCGCGTACATCCGTAATTTTGCAAATCGATGTTTTCAATTTTCAAAACGTGCTGACTTGGGTGTTTAGAAAATAATTACAAGCTATCTGACTTTATACAATGTCATTTTGCTAACGAATGTACTCTGTGGTCAAAGAAAAAAAAAATTTAATGGGTGATGTAATTTCGTTATCATGTTTCCTCAAAGTCATATAATTGTCAACTGCAATATAAGGCTTGCAGTGTATCCGTTGTTTTATCATCTCGTCAAGAATTGACAAATGGATGCTTTTACAGAAACTGCCATGGGACTGACACTCGATTGCCAACGGAACCGGGATAGCGCTTATGGACAAGCCGTCCACACGTAATTGTTTAAATGAAAATTATTTCAAATGAACAAATGGCAATAATCAACAATATTTTCTTAACAAATACTTTATTTCGATTTGAGGTAGATTTTCCGTCCTCACGATCAAACGAATTGTGAGACCCTGGTTAAAATCAGATTTTATTTATTACAAGACTAAAGACGGCAAGGAATATATGAAGGCTGTTGAAACCATGCATGAATTTTCAACAAAGGTAAAAAAATTATTATAATGTATTTTTGTGACATTTTTATCGATGCAAGTGAATAATTTTATGAATTTTTTTTTTCATAGGTGATAAAGATCAAACAAGAAGAACGCAAAGCGAACAAAACGCTACAAAATTTAGATTATAACGATGATACAGGTTTGGATGAATTGAAAGTAAAACTTTTGGTTGCGTACGATTCAGCAATTAGTACAATTTAATGTGAATTTTATAGGTACAAAAAAAAGGAAAGCATTTTTGGATTTGCTATTAGACACAGTTGAAAGTGAAAACAAACCGATGAGCAACGAAGAGCTTCGAGAACACGTAGACACTTTTATGTTTGCTGTGAGTTGACAATATTGGAAACAATTTTTTTCAATGAAATTATTTTAAAATAATTAGTAATATAATTTTTTTATTTCTTCAAGGGTCATGATACGACAGCTACAGCTATCAGTTGGGCCATCTTCTTGTTAGGTCACCATCCAGAGATACAAGAAAAAGTACACAAGGAATTGGATGAAGTGCTAGGCGACTCGACGGAAATTCCAAGTCAAAAAGATATGGCAAATTTGAAGTACCTTGAACTGGTCATGAAAGAAACATTAAGACTGTACCCTAGTGCCCCACAAGTTTCCAGACATGTCACCGAAGATATAGAAATAGGTTTGTAATAATGACAATAATGATTAATTAATACATTTGATACATTAACATTTTGATTGAAAGAACAATATGAAATGAAAACAAAACTTTCAGATGGTTACAAAATTCCCAAAGGAACCACACTCGTTATAGGAATATTTTTGCTTCACCGAGATCCTGAAGTTTGGCCAAATCCGGAAAAATTCGACCCTGAGAGATTTCTGCCGGAAAATTCAAAAGGCCGACACCCGTATGCTTATATTCCCTTTAGCGCGGGACCGCGAAATTGCATTGGCCAAAAATTTGCCATGATGGAATTCAAAATTATTCTAGCAAGTATTTTAAGAAAATGGAAAATCAAAAGTGCTCGTTCTATACAGGATACAAAGATGGTCAGCGCATTTATCCTGCGCCCGCACGAAGGAATTCCTGTTTATTTTACGCCCAAGTGACTTCATACGTATTTGTAATTTTGTTATGTTTATTAAAATGTTGACAAAAGACAATCCCTCTTATTTATTTTATTTATGACTAATTTGATTGAGAATGAAGGTTCAGTAATTAATTTTAAAAATGAAATTGAATGTTTTTTAAAAATTTTATTTAATACAGTATAACCAGCCGATATATTTATCGTTTACCTCCTACACGTGGCGCAGCTTTCTGTTGGATTTTGGTAGCTTTTTGTTTAGGTGCGGCTTTCGGTTTGACTGGTGCAGCGGCCTTTTTGGTAGCCTTTGCAGCCTTCTTCTGCTCTTTAGCAGCCCTAAAAATAAACAATTAATTATTAAGTTATATGAATTTGAAAAAATTAATGCAATTGAATGTGATTAGTGTTTGAAAAAATGTTAGGACCCGCAAAGCCAACCAATGTAATAGCAAATTTGCATACAATCTTGGGTGAAGCAGCCCTCTTTTTAATCTAAGACATTCTGAAATCGAACTTCATAAATAAATCAAAAGTCCGAGGAACAGATGTCTAACATGATTCATAAAATGAGAAAAAAATGTTCAAATTCAACTTACTTGATAGCCTGTTCTCTTTGGGCTTTTCTGATTTCTGGCTTGACATTTCTCTTGGCAAGGATGTCAGTGAGCGAAGCGCCGACAATAGCACGCTGGTACTTTTGTGTACGTCTTGTACGTTTCTTCGATTGTTCTTCTTCTTGACCCTTCTTGTGCTTTCTCCTGCAATCATAATTTATTGTGTCGTTTCATTCTATGCAATGCAATTCGTTTCTTCTTGCCAAAGTTCTTGTATTTACTAAGCTTTTATTTATTACATAAAATTAACAACAGTTTACCTGTACAAAACAGTCCATGTCACATTTCTGGGGTTTCTCTTCATCAAATGTGCCCTTTCACATTTGGAGTTCAAGAAAGTGAACACCTGAAATTAACATTATGCATGTAACATTAATATGACTGTTGTTTCAATGTTTACAAAAACATCAAGATATGGTAATGAATGAATAATGCTGATTGATGGTTAATATATGACAAAAAACACAAAAGATATATGAGGATTTCAAAAATATTACCTTGCCATCAGCTTTGACCATGGTTTTGCCATGGCCGGGGTACATTCGGTACCCGCTGTAAGCGCACAATCCAATCCTGCGAAAATAAACATATCGCGTTAACCCTGGTCATAACAAAACATCTTGTTTATGTTAAAAATCAATTTTCGGTATTGTCACGTTTTTTAGCACAGAGAGACACACAAACTAACCAAACAAAATCATCGATACGTATGTCACATTATTTCGGTGAAGTTTTTACTCTTAACGATAAATCTTGCAAGCATAAACTAGTACAACACCGTCAAATTGATTTCCACATATTTTTGTTGCAATTTGTGCAAAGATTGTTGTAATATTTATAGATTTATTTTGCTATCAACTCACTTCATTTTGATTCGATTGTTGTTGAAAACGAAAAGACTCGATGATGGCCGCGAGCGAAAAGAACTCGCGTTTGCATGTGATTGGTAGGTTGTGAATCAGGCTTAAGAATTGTAAACTCGACTTAAAATACAAATATAATACAAGGTGCATCACCCTAGAGGGCGCAGCAATCGCCTCCAGTGTTTTCATAAAAATAATCATTTTGACATTGACACTTCTTTTTATTATTTTCCTTGTGTCTCATTAATGATACAAAGTTGTTATTAATCAAAAAAATTGTTTTTTACATCTGAAATTGGATATAATTAGACATTTAAATAATAACCAAGACCGAGTAAAATATCTTCAAAATGTCTTCAGTGAGTTTTTATTAGACAATTTTTATATTATAACCTATAAAATTCATTCGTAAACATAAACAAACTTATTTTGTTTACAGAGACCAGACGATCACAGAAGAAAATGGGACCGAGAAGAATTCGAGAAAATAGCCTTGGAGAGACTGCAACAAGAAATAGCTGAAGATGAGCTGGGTATTCCAAAACAACCTGCTGTCAAACGAGAACTATTGAAACAGCGCGACTATAAAGTTGATTTAGAATCAAAATTAGGAAAAAGTGTAGTTGTCAATAAAAACACACCATCTTCACAAAGTGGAGGATATTATTGCAATGTCTGCGATTGTGTTGTCAAAGATTCTATCAACTTTCTTGACCATATTAATGGCACCAAACGTAAGTATCATTCAAGTCATTATTATTATTATTGTTATTAATGTTTTAATATTATGGGTTTTTCTTTTAATTTTAGATCAAAGAAATTTGGGTATGTCCATGAAAGTTGAACGATCAACCCTAGATCAGGTCAAAGCAAGATTTGCCTTTCATAAAAAGAAGCACGAAGAAAAGAAAAAAGATTACGATTTGGCAGATCGAATGAAAGAATTAGAAGAAGAAGTGAGTAAATCGTATTTCAATCTGAATTAGTTAATAATCATGAAACTAAATACAATGTTGGCTAATAATATAAAATATTTATAGGAAGAAAAACGCAAACTGTATAGAAAAGAGAGACGAAAGGACAAGAAAAGGAAAATCGATGACGTTGAGGAAGATGATGCAAAAGGAGTAGACGAACTATCTGCAGTAATGGGATTTTCTGGATTTGGGTCAAAGAAAAAGTGAATGCTGATTTGTTATCTTGATTTTGTATTGTAAATATTATTATAAACATACATATAATAACTTCGTTTCATAAAATTCATAACAATTGTAATAATTAACAATGAAAAGTTCTGCTTATAATATCAAAGTGGAAAACTTTTATGACGAAATAATAATAAATAGTAAAAAAAAGAGGAACTCACATTAATTGTTTCACTCCGATTTGTTTTCAAACTGTACATTTTTACAAATACTGGTCTGAGGTAGTTTCATAAAATATTTCAAATACCAATTTACATTGTAAATTAAAATACTCATTTTCTTTGGTACCTGCCATTGTATCATTGATTAACTTTTATTTGTTCCAGCGCAAATGACTTAGTATTCTAGAAGATGCTGCAAAATACTGTCGTTATAAAATATACTTGTTAACATAGGTTCGTGATATTTCGGTACATGTTCTATTGTGTTGACTTGAACAGAACCATATCTATAAACTCTTTGAAGCACCGCACGTGCCAATATCCGTTCAAATTCAAAATATTTATCCTGAAGTGTCAACCACATTGCTATGGCAAATCTATTGCCATGCAGTATACCATGCACTGCATGCAGATTTGTTTGATCCGAGGTGAAAGCAACCATTCGTCCGCACCGAGGTTGAACAGAAGCCTCGATCGTTTTCAACGAACGATCATGAGTGAATATAAACTCACCACCCACGATGTTATCATTCAAGTACAAAATTGCAGAATAATCTCGCCAAGTGTACGCAGGGCTACGGCGAACACAATCTTCTTTGTCGAAGATGCAATTGTCTGCGTGGATCGCATGACTCAAATCATCACGAAATTTTGGAGGATCTGCACAGATTAATTTTATACATCAATTTCATCGATTTTTAATAACATTTTTCAACTTTTTAGTCAATTTTGATACCTTGTGACAAAGGCGATCGTTTTGTTAGATGAGTGAACGTGATGTACAAATGGTCGCTGATATTGAAGTATTTTTTAACGTGATTTTGAATAGTTTCTGTGACGTCTAATAATAACTCAATCGGTCGTGGGTCAATGATTCCAAAGTAAGCTAGCTGTCAGGCAATTTTAGAGTTGAACCATTAAAGTGAAACCAAACATTTAAGTTATTAGAATTATAATAGTAATCTTGACTATTTTAGTACCACAGCCAGTCGCCCAATGCTCGCACCTTCGAATTTCTCAAATCGAGAATGGGGACTTTTGCTATTAATGTAACCGTCTCCTTCAATAACAGCTATCTACAAATTTTAATGGAATATTAGTACAGAATCCTTTCTGAAATGATTTTTAGATACTTTTCGAAAATACATATTTACATTGGCTAGTTTTATAATCGTATCGCATTCAGTTTGATTGAGTAATCCCTCAGCGACATATCTCAATTTGCCCCCAAGATCATCTTCTGCCGCTGTTATTGTAATCTGTAATTCTTTACTTGATTTTACAGTCATTTTCGCTTTATTACGATCTAACCTTGGTTCATCATTCATCTTTGTGAATTGCTCTGGTAATACTGAAAATGCCTGAAATCATAAAAACGATGACAAAATTCTTACTTACCCTGATTAAAGTATGATAAGGGGACTCTCAAAATTAATATTTTACAAAGTTAATATTTTTAATGGTACTATTATTTAAATTTCCCGCGGTTAATTAATGTAATTTGATGCTTCTAAAGTACATTTAAAACACGGATGTAGTTAAGGTTGCACATAACCAGGCGCTATCTTAAAAAAATTTATGTGGGATTTATTAGAACAACAGTCATTTTTGATTTAATATACTAAAATTTCACTAATTCATCGAAATTTTTATTATAATGACTTATAATATAAATTATAGAAAGTATAGAAAAGAATAGATTATTTATTAAAGGAGTATTTTTATTAACAATATATTTTACAATCGCATTTTCAAAAATTGTGTATATAAACTTAAAAAATGATTAAAAAATAATTAAGAATTTGTTTTCAAAATCTTATATATTACAAAACCATGGCACCACATAAAACGCACAAAGTAAAAAACGAAAACCATCATATGTACATTGATCGTCATATGCGCACAAAATCTTGACTTTCGTTCATACGAATATTTTGTTCTTCGCTCTAAAAAATAAAGATTTGCCGTAAGTAGAACCTTTTTAGCACAGTCTGAAATTCGTTTTGATTTTTTATCAATCCGAAAACAGATTTAACTAATTAACAACTGTTTAAAAATTTTGAGCTAGGTATAATTAGCGCCACCAAAAACACACTTTTATTTTCGATTTGAAATGTTTGGAATCGATTTGACTTGACTGGTTTTTAAGTCATTAAGATTTTTTAAGATTTAAGTTAAGTAAGATTTAGATGATTTCTGGATAGTACAATCCGATTAGCACCAAGTAGAAATAGCACTTATAGGAAATCGTACATTTTTAAAGTGCTCCATTTACCTTTTTGAGTGATTCAAAATCATTTGAAGAATCTTTTGAATCACTTTTATTTGCAGACTTAAAGTTGAATTCCTCATTTATAAAACCAAGCAACATCAATTCCGACGTTTGTCGTTTAATATAACGAACCGCTTCCTAAAAATGAAAATACAAATTTCGTTTATTAACTGATATATTATTCAAATGCAATTATATTTAATGATTAATTAAAGCATTAATTTACTTTTCTTGGTACAAAATATTCCTCTTTAAACTTTGGTAAGGCAGCATAATATTGTTTATTACTTAGCATGGTTTGATCTGCAGGATAAAAGAGCAAATAACTTTCTGCTGCTGAGCATGCATCTGCTAACAATCCAACTGTAAATAAAAAAAAATTATATAATAAAAACATAAATATATAAAACAATTTACGAAAATTTTTTCAATAAAAATTTGTGATATTCAAATTTTTTCTTGTAGGAGTACGGATAAACTGAAAACAATAATTATCGAAATATCTAATTAGAAATCATTTAATCGCTGTTTGACATTATAAAATAAATAAAATGCGGAAAATTGCTCTCTTAAACAAAATTGCAACGTAAAGTGTTTAAAATAAATTTTCATCACGGCAAAATTTCATTTTAAAATAGTTTATTTAAAAATTTCTTTCAAACCTTCAATCACTGTTTTGTATATCATTTCTTTGAAAAAAGAAATTCAGTCATTCAGTGAATAACTTTTAAACAATATTTTCTAAATGAATCCTTCTTGCAATATCAAATTCGAAAAAGTTAATAAATTAGAAAAAAAAAAAAATTGCTGGTTCTAAATCATATTGTTAGTACTTCTAAACTTCTTTTTAATAGACTTAATACTACTTGATTCGGTCACAACAAGTTTTTACAATGCTGGACAAAAAAGAATCAAAGAGAAATAATCTTTTAATAACAATAACTAATAAAAACAAATCAATAAATATATTTTCGTCAATTTTGGAAAAAATTCTCCATTCTAAAAGATTGTATCCGCAGCTCATAAATTTAAAGACAGATTAAAATTTTGGAAACAAATCAAATGGTGTTATCTGTTTTTGCTCCCAAGCTATACTCAAATGTTATGAAATCATTTTTTATTCGTTTGAGTTTTAATTAACATATTGAACATTTGCCTCCGTGCCAATAAAAATTATCATGTCATTTATATTGCTTCAAGTACGTAAAATGTAGGTATAAGAAAAATTGAGAAGCTATTCATACAATGTTAGTAGTAATGTAAATGTATGATATAAAGTAGTCAGAATCTTGTGACCAAGCAGCAAGTGTATATTAGCAGTGAGTTGCAAAGTGTCATTCAAAATGTTTCAAATTCTAATTTATGTTATTTTCATTCTGTATGGTTTACATTTATACTTTAATTATCGACGAATGGGGAGAATATTGAACATGATACCAGGTCCTCCAGGTATTCCTCTTTTTGGAAATATCGTGGAACTTTTTAGTGTTTCCAAATGTGAGTAAAGGGTCACAAATTCTTCAGAAATATTTTTGTTTTGTGATTCTAATTAGTTCGTATAATTATAGCCAATATATGGGAATATATATCGATTGGTTTGGAACTCTTTTATCCTGTATTTAAATTATCAGGATTAAACCTTGGAGGCGTTTTGATCAGTGAACCAGAAGACATTGAAGTAAATACCCTGATAAACATATTCATGTAAATTTATTGCAAATTTTACATAAATGTTATACAGAAATTTGTTAAAAATATAACTTTTCACTATACTACATAAGTTACATGCTTAAGCTTAATTAAAAAAATTAAAAATTGTCAAATTTTGAAAACCGAAAATTGTAATTTTTACTTATTCATGAATTTGAACGAACATTTGTTTCAAAAATATTAATTGAAAATTATTTGTGCAAATTTTTTGAATAAAGCTTGGTTATCAGGGTACCAATGAATATTATTAAAAATGCAGTCATTTTTGTTTATTTTATGTATAATTATGATTTTGAGTTTCGTAAATAATTATATTTGTATTTATGTATATTTTATATTAACAGATTTTATTGAACAGTCCAAAACACATTGAAAAAAGTTTCTTGTACATGTATCTCAAAAGTTGGCTCCAGAATGGACTTTTGACTAGTACAGGTATAATTTCAGATTTAATGAAATTTGTTTAATATTTTAATCCTTATTTTTTACACAAGATCTTATCGCATTTTTAGGAAAAACCACTCTCATTTATCGCACATTTATGTAAATTTCTTACAAATTTTACATAAATATTCATACAAATTTTTTAATGAAAATCTAATCCTTACTATGTAGCATCATTTACATAAATCTGATTTAAAAATTATAAAATTTTTAAGTTCTGAAAACCAAAAATTTGGTTGTTAACATCTTTATGAATTTGAACGAACATTATTTTAAAAATATTGAATGCAAATTATTTATGCAAATTTGCATAATGTTTGGTTATCAGAGCTATTATAATATTATAAATCAGTTATATTATATTGTTATTCTATTAGGCGCAAAATGGGCACACAGGCGAAAAATGTTGACACCAGCTTTTCATTTCAACGTATTGCGAAAATATGTCGATATCATGAGTGAACATGGCCAAAAAATGGTGGATGATATAAAAAGTCATAATAAAGCTGTTACTATCAAGTTGACCCCTTTTTTAACAAAATATACTCTTAGTATAATTTGTGGTAAATCAAAAATGATTGATTATAATGAGTTGTAAACAATAATTATGTAAATTGTAAGTGATTTTCATTTATAATTGCATAGAAACTGCTATGGGAACACCATTAAGTGACAATGATGGAGGAAAATCAGAAAAATATCGAAACGCCATTTACGAAATCGGCGAAATAGTAGTAAACAGGTAAAAAAAATAAGACAAAAATTGAAAGGGATGAGTAAATTTGAAAAAATGAAATAATATCAACAGATTTTTCAACATATGGAATCCATTGGTTCTTCAGGACAATGTGTTCAATAATTTTACTCGAATGGGCTGGAAGCATAAACAAGTTTTAAAAACTCTGCATGATTTTTCTACAAATGTAAGTATGCCAACCATAAGATCACATTATAAAAAGGAGTTATAGGAGTGAAACCAATTTTTTACAATTAGATCATACTTGAACGAAAGGAGTACCATGATCAAACTAATGGCGTGTTTTTGAAAGACCTCGAATCACCTCTGGAGAAACAAAACCTTGATAAGAATATGGAATCTGATAATTTGAAAAGTAACAAAAAAAATCTGAATCCATTTCCTGATACATTGACAATTATAAACTTTTGAATTACTTTTTTGTTTGATTTTTTCAGCTAAAGAGAAACGAATGGCGATGCTTGATATTTTAATATCAGCACAGAGGAGAAACGAAATTGACAATCTTGGAATCAGGGAAGAAGTCGATACCTTCATCTTTGAAGTAAAAATTCAAAAATGTTCATCTTTGTTATTTCATTTTGTTTGATGAGAATAATTATATTACGATTCAATAGGGACACGATACTTCCGCAGCGGCTTTAACATTTTCAATTCAGTTACTTGCACAACATGCGAAAATTCAGGTTTGAATATGTTACATATTAAATATGTAATATGTAAATACCATACCGTAACGTATGGCATGGAATGAGCCTTTATTGCCCATTTTAAATATCCGAGAATCAATTCTATTAAAAAAATGCATAATTGATTTTTTAGGCAAAAGCAAGAGAGGAAGTTAATTCAATTTGGAATTCATGTGATGGAAAAATCGGAATGAATGAATTAAATCAAATGAATTACCTTGAAAGATGCATCAAAGAAACGCTTAGACTTTTCCCAAGTGTCGTTTTTCTATCGCGCCAATTGAATGATGATATGAAAATAAGTACAGTAAAAATTAACCGACTACTCTAACATTAATTTTGAATAATAACGACTTTATGTTTTTACAATGCTTGCAATTACTGAAGTCTTAATTATTCCTTTTGTACATAAAAATTGACCAGTATTTTTAATCTGATTTTTGATTACACGAAAAATAATGTAAGAAATTTTGCTATATATTTTTATCAAACGTGCTCACTAAATGTTCCGTAAAAATTTTACTAAGAAGTAAGTGAATTTACTCATGAGATTTGAGATACTCATTAATTTTACTCATGAGAGTAAATTTACTCATGAGATTTGAGATATTCATTAATTTTACTC
>JAAMPD010002961.1:12117-36772 GCA_025266255.1 Trissolcus basalis
CTTACATTATTTTTCTCCGTGTATTTTAATTATTTTTCATTCGTTTCACAGAAAACTACTTGATACCTGCAGGAGCAACGGTAGCATGTGTTGTTTATGATTTACACCGTAATCCTCGACACTGGCCAGATCCTTTGAAATTCGATCCTGACAGATTCTTACCAGAAAATTGTGTCAATCGTCATGCTTATGCCTATATACCTTTCAGTGCAGGACCAAGAAATTGTATAGGTATATAATATAGTTAATACTGTTTATTCAACATTCAAAACTAAAAGTTGTCATCTTTCATTATGAATATTTGCTGTTCCTTTCAGGTCAGAAATTTGCACTCCTGGAGTTAAAAATGATGTGCGCGTATGTTCTGCGCAATTTTTATATGGAAGCCATCGAGCGATATGAAGATTTTGAACGCTCGACGGACATAATTTTAAGACCACAAAAAGATATTCATGTCAAATTTATACCTATAGAATCAAAATTGTAAGATAGAAATATTGTCACTCACCTTTGTAATATGCGAATTGTAAGTAATGATAGTGGTTGGCTAATACGTCAGTTTGATATTGCCCGTTAATTGTATTCAACCAGCGAGTACAATTTTGTTTGCACTGGAGAGAATACGTATAATGATCTGGGAACAAATAGTAATGTAAGTTTTTTTTTAATTAAAAACTCAAAACAAGTATTAATAAATTGAAATAATATAAATGAAATAAATAATATAATAAAAAATGAAATATAAATAATAATAAATGAGAAAAAAATTGTATTGATAAAAAATAGAATGAGTGTTATCTTACTGGCTAGACTAATGACTAGTTCCGAATGCCATCCTTGATCAAACGGGCCTTCGCAGTATAACCTACAGTCGTCTTCATTTTTAAAATACATATCCAAAGAATGTTCGAAACTATCAATGGCATTTAAATAATTATTGTTTTCATATTCCTTAACAGCGTCTTCATATAAATTTATATATTCTGCAGCTTCCAAATCTTCTAAGCTATCTTTTGAGATATCAGGGTTTGTAAGATAATGATCCAAATATTTCAAACTCATCCTGTCATTTGGATGCAACAGTAGATATGTAAAGATTGCGTTCGCTGCTTCTTTGTATTTTTTCAACTGAAATAAAAAAAGTTAATTTAAAATACTAGAATTAATTTTAAAATAGCCTTCTTCCGTATTATTTTTGTTTTAGCGGTGTTTTGAGATGTCGGAATGTCTTTGGAATTAGAAAAGGCAACATAAGTCGTTTACAGATATAGCGCGTCATAAATTTATAAAGTTAATGTGAATTGTAACTCGGTTGACTGCACCGCTCCACGACAATAGCAAAATTATTTCTGACTGCAATAATGAAACATTAACAAAACTATTCAAAGACATAAAGAAGATTGAAATATTAAAAAAATGTGGACAATTTATGCCCACACAGAAAAATAAATATGAAAGTTTACTATAGATCGAAAAAATCGCAAAATCCGACCAAACTTGAAATTCAATTTAATTTACTATGTAATATTGTAATATTCAATGTAAATATTAGAAATTTTATTACATATTATGAATTTTACTATATTTTATAGTAAATTCCATTGAATTTCAAGTCTGGTCGGTTTTTGCGATTTTCTATAATAAATTTTCAACTTTATTTTTCTCCGTGCAACTTGTAATTATATTTTTTTCATTTTTGACTTCATCATTTAATAAAGAGATATAGAATATTTAATTGTTTGAATTTGATTACATATACATAGGTAAATGCATTCGTGTATTTTTAAATATTTTAAATAAATAATTTTTTGTATAAAAATGCATTTCAATTTATGTGTGTAAGAAAATTTCGTTTTTATTACCTGGTAATAACAAATGTGAACATAAGAATAATCATGCAAGTCAGAAAATAAGTTTTCCACTTTGGGCGATAACAAAGTTAAGCTTCCTTTTCCGTTTTGAGTCTCATAGACATGTTTGCATTTAATCAAACACAGTGTTTCCTTGATTTTTTTCTCGTAAAAAATCATCTCACCAACAAAATGGGTAAACATTGACATTGAATTATTCGCTTCATCTAAGCATTTTTTCCGACAGTTTATAGTTCCCTTTTGATATGCTCGATACCTAAAATCATAAACCAATTTTTATAAATTTTTAAATCAATTATTATCACGCATAAATAATCTTGACAATCAAACTTGTTCAAATTTGTTCATTTCCTCTTTACAACAGATTGTACATCATTTGAAAGAAGTTTAAGTAATTTTAAGAATTGGTAATTTGAATAAACGCTCATCTGCAATAAAATGCTTTACGATGCACATTTTTTTATCAAGATAAACTGATACCAATCAGAAAATAATATTACAAAAATTTCATGTTTCTCTTTAAATTTTTTGAGAAAAGAAACAAAAAAAATTTTTTTTGTTTTTATTCAATAGCAATTTAAAAAATGAAGCGTGCCTCTTTCTTGTTTGTTCAAACAATTTAGTACAGGATGCATAATCTTCATCGAGATATGAAAAATGTGCTGCCTTTTGCAACTGTTCGATGCTCAATGCATCGGTTTCATCGTGTGCGTTTACGTCAGTTATTTTCGAATTGTCCGCCACTTTATTGTCGTCGTTATCCGCGAAGAAAGTGCTGTTGATGACCCCCGTATCGGTTTGACACTTGTTAATAACAATTATAAACACTACGAATTTGAGTAAAAACCAACGACCGAGGAACATTGTGACGAAAGTGCCGAAATAATACGGTATCAAAATGGCACGATCCTCACGGTATAGTGTCGCGCACAACACACGCCATGAATTTAGAGAGAAGCAGAACTTTGTGGTGGGCTCCAGATTCAATGATGAATCTTACGTCACGCGCGCGGGTGTTCTGTCTCTTATATGTATGATGCTAAAATGTATTTATATATGATTTTATAACAATTATCAAATACCGTATTAACGCTTATACAATTATTGTTAATAACATTTATGAGTATATATCTTTGAAATATTTTTTGCAACAATTTGAAAAAAGTAAAAATAATAAAACATTGAATAGTAAAATTTCAAATAAATTAGTTAGAATATAGTAATTGAGAATAATTATATTCACTGGCAGTATTCAACGATTGAAAATATATTTAGTGAAATAGAATAAGTGAAATAATTATGCATTAACATTCATTATTAGTTTTATTTTTAAATCAAAATAAAAATTCTATTAGTTTATGCTACTTTCTAATGATTTCAATTATTTACATAATTTTCACTCATTGTTAAACAAATTGTTTTGGCAAACTTTAAATTTTAATTTTTAACTTCAAAAAAAAAAACTCAAAAATGTTCTGCTATACTCGGTTTGTTTCTCAGGAATCCAAATCTGCAGTTGAATTTTCTTTGAGATTATTTTATATGGACATGTTTAAAAGTGAAAATCCCCAATTTACTTTTACGAGGATAAAACGTAACATCAAAACATACTTCTCTACCATATTTTTGACTACGGAACTAAAATTTGTAATTAGATTTTTTCAAGTGGTTGCGAGCATATTTAAGAGAGAAAAAAAAGAACATTACAATGATATGGAGTTTTGAAGGTCAAGTATGTTTTTTTGTAACAGATTTTTTGAAGCTCATGAAAAAATACATAGATTTACTTATAAATTGTGTAAAAATTCGATTTTTTATACAATAGTTACATGGCTATTATATATAAGTTTATTATATATAAGTTTCGTCATGTTTTGCCAACTGCATCTCTTTTGTGGGAAGTGCAGCGGAAATAAATTGGCCAAATGATTGAGGATGCTGGATCAACACCCCAATTATTGAAATTTAAAAGAGCAGTGATGTTTGGTGACGAGCAGAGTACGGGACATGACTTATTTTATTGTCCTTATGAACGTCACTCATGAAACTCCAGAGACCCTTCTTTACTATCATCCGAGCGTTCCTCTTCTAGATCTATTTGAAGAAAAAAATCACATGAATTATGGGGTCAACCGGGGTAAGACTGACACATGGGGTAAAATGTGACACCTTGAATTTTTTTATTAAAAACCTTGATATTTTGCATATTTTGTTTTGCATGCGTGTTCAGTGACTAATAATAATTTATAAAATCAATTCGAATCATGTGGAGTTGTAAAATTAATAATGTTATTTGAATTGTCACAATTACCCCGGCTGGCCTTGCGTTATCGAATCAAATTTATTGATAAATATATGAATAAGAGCTTCTTGCAATTTTTTTTTTTTTAAAAACTTTATTTATTCGCAACTTATTTTCATCAGATGTGTGATTTACCTTGAAAACTAAATTTATTAATTTTCCAACTTAGGTGAAGCTGTTATTCCTTTCAGTTATCGTATCCAGAAAATCGCAAAACAATTTGGAAAATAAAACAAGTGACATTTGAAATTCAAACCCAGTGTCATATCAAATGTTGCTACTAGCGCCGGTAGTTAGCAGCGGTCGTCTTCATGGACTATAACAATAACGTAACCTTTATGTTTAAACTCCTATTGGAAACTGTGTGATTAAAAATCTTGATGATCTTAACTACAATTGACATTAATCTGATTGTTAATTTGATTGATTGAATTTGTCTTTGTTGTGATGGGTGAAAATTCAACGTATCAGTTAGAAATATGGAAAGGTGACTGGGGCCTGCCATCAATTGACACCAATTGTTTACAGATTTTGGTAAGATTTAAAATGAATCAATATACTTAACATATATCAAACTGCACACGTTTCATTCATTTAAACGCGTTTGTTTATGGTTATATACCCGAATAACAAATTTACAAATCAAAATCTTCATTTTTCACTTGTTTACTCCGACATTATATTTTATTTATTATGATAATTATAATTGCAAAAAAATTAATTAATAAAACTAAAAGAAGCCTTCGCCAAATCTATTTTGATATATTAAATATTATAAATTTGATTTGTTATCATTTTAGGTTTATACCAAATTCTGTAATATCCCAGTCAAAGTCAAGGCTACAAATAATCCATTTAGATCGTCGACAGGGAGTTTACCTGTACTGAGGACGAACAATGAGAGCATAGCAAATGTTAAAGACATTTTGGCATACTTCCGAAGTAAAAATCACAATTTAGATTTCAGTTTAAGTAGGATGGAATGCGCGGACACAGTTGCATATGAAAACATGCTAAAAAATGAACTTTACCCTGCGATGCAATACATTTGGTAACAGAATTAAATTAGTTACAGGAAACAAATTTTGCAGCGCGTATTGATTATTTACACATTTCTAAATTTTACAGGTGGGTTGAACCTAGAAATTTAAATGAAGTCATACGGCCTTGGTATGCGAAAGCCTTACCATTTCCACTGAACTTTTATTATCCTGGAAAATATGAAAACAGTGCTAAAATGTTGATGGAAAGCTTATATCCTCAAGACTGTCACAATTTACAAGATTTGGAAACCCGAGTAAGAATTTGGTTTTGTATGATTCAAACATTTGAATCAAATATATTTACTAAGCAGGGGGTGATTATTATTATAATTATTATTTTAAAAAATGTCGCCTCTGGTAAAACCGTTATGACTGATAAGTACAATGATTAAAACATTTGTAAATAAGAATGTTTAGTAAAAACAAACGAAAATTAACCATGTATACGATAGTTTTTGAAAATCTAGAAAATTTTTAATTTTATAATCTGGTACTATGTGATTCTGATTAGTTATATTAATTAGAGGCTATTTGAGTCATAACATTGTCCATTGAAAATTATCAATTATTATTTATTTATATAACAAAACGTATGAAGAAATTCATTAACTTATTGTTATTTTTGTTATTAAAATGTGTCACTTTTTGATTGGTATTTCTTATTAGGTGGGTTGTTTGCATTTTAAAACAATTGTAATGATGATAAGTTTTTTATTTGTTATTAAACAAATAATTTTTGATAATAATTGGAAAGAGACAATTCAAACGAAATAATTACAAAATTAACTTTTCTACTAAAACGTTATAATTTATGTAAAAGTAATGTTTTGTTTCATAATTGTGTGTGATTGAGTATTTTTAAGTTTTAGATAATGTAAATTGAATGCTGATATAAAAATAATTAGTCATATTTGATACAGTTGCAAAGGGTTGAACAAATCAGAATGTTTTTAAATAATCGACTGATTAAATAGACCGAAAACAAATAGAACATGACGTTCAATATTTGCTACTGAAAATGTAAAATCTTAGCAGAAATAATTATACATTTGGTTGAATGTTTGAACAAAAAATTATTAACTATGACGATGTTAATTTCATTTTTCTATATCGTCTTGGGGATTTCAGGTTTGTAGCCGAGCACAAAAATGTCTAACGTTGCTGGACACAAGACTAGGGGAATCGCGATACTTTTTTGGTGATAATCCGAGCACGTTGGATGCGATTGTTTATTCATACATCGCACCGCTCCTCAAATTGCAACATAATGCGCTACAAAATCATGTGAAAGGGTGTACTAACCTGGTTCGCTTCATAACACAAATCACACAGAAATATTTCGAAAGCGACTATCAGAATTATGAAAAGCAAAATAGCAAAAAGATGATGAGCACCGAAGACACAGAGTTTCCAAATAGACGAAGAGATCAAATCCTGGCTGGACTATTTGCCACTGCCGCTATGATGGGATACGCTCTATCCACAGGGATTGTTCAGGTACAACGATATAAAATTATTTTTAGAAGAATTCGAAGACTGAGAATGAAATGAGTTTGGATCCGAGATTTGTACGATAATTATGTACTAGTCACAGTGAAAAAATGGATTAAACAATTGTTACATTTTAGTATGCTGGTGCATTAAATTTATTGATTCCCCCTGTGTATGCTGTTCCCATAAACAGAGCCTAATCAAGTCATTCTTTATAGGATCAAGAATAGCCTAAAAAATTAGTAGGACTTAGACAAACTTAGGCTCTTTTTACTCAAATTATTTTATAAGAATTTTTATTAAAAAATAACAAAGTCTATGAGCTATACATATATGTAAGGCAATGTGATAAAACTTAGAAAGCGCAAAATATTAATTAAAAAATAGCTCTATTGAAGACGACACTACATTCAATTTCAATTAATATTGATATTTTGTTTAAGGTATGGAGTAATGATAAAACGCTAGGTGATGATCCGCTGGATTACATAGAGGAAGAAGACGAATAACAATGAAATTATGAATTCACATCAAAACATTGATCTCTGTTTTTAAGCAATAAATATATTCTGAATGAGCGAACATCGTGTTTTTTTTTCATTTTATCTCGTTTATTATCTTTTGCCTTTGTCAATTTTTGTTTGTTCTTTTCAATTCGTTTGTTTAGGTCTGTACCTCGCAATGATTCCAGTTGACCCAGCCTGAATTTCTTCGATAAAACTTTCAAAATTGTGCACAGTTGTCCCTCCAAGGACGATTTGCGTTCCTGGATTGTTTTTATTCAAGTTATAAACATTCGCACTTTCTTCGTACGTAGTTCCACCAATCATGAAAACTATTATATCTTGAGGCCTGGAATATAAAATGAAAATGACAATTTTATAACTTTCATATTTCTGTTTCCAGGTAAAAATGAATGTATGTTTTGTTTTTTACAGGGGTTAATTATTTAATTTCAATTTACCGTTTAGTTAATACAGTGTTACCAAGATAAGGAAACGTCTGAGTGCTCAGTTTTCCTTTCATCAAGTCTTCTAAAGTTCCTGTCATTAATGGAGTGTGCTGAGTATAAATATTATCAACCCCACTTAATCCCTTGAATAATTTCTTTGTAATTTTGGCCACAGCTTCTCGATCAAACAAATCGGTTTGTCTTGTAGTTACACCGCTGTATTCAAGTATACTAGGTATAAGCTGTAACGTGATAAATTATAATTAAATTTTTATTTTCAATAATTTATAGTTAAGTTGAAAACCAGTTATGAAAAAGAAAAACGTACTTTAATATATTTGTCAGATGCTCCTCTCTTCTTTAATATCTCTAACAAACCATTTATATCATTGTTGGAATACTTTTCATAATGAAGAGCGTAAAGCATTACCAGTCGAGTTGCATCAATGTTTCGTACGTTCGGATCATTTAAAAGTTGTTTAATTTTTTGAATCTAGAAGACAGAATTTTAATAATTATAATTTCAATATCCAAAGGTTGATTTTAAATTCTAAACTGTAAGGAACGAAACCTGTGATGAATGATCACTGTGACAGCAAAGTTCCTGTTCCAGTTCAGAAACTTCTAACAGATTATATTTTCCGATCATGTTCGAAAGCTCGCTGATAACATTCATATGCTTCGCCACAGTTCCAGACATCTTTTTGAATAGCGGATAAGCTTCAACAAAATTTTTCATGTCCGATATGCTTTCTATTTTTTGGTGTTTTTTTGCTTTCTTTTGAAACTCCTTCATAAGATCTTGTATTGTTTGTCCAATTTCGCCGAAATTATTGTACAGATTCTAAAGAAAAAAAGCATACATTAATTAACAAAAAAAAAAAAAACAATTTTTTAAATTATACTCATCATATATTAAAAAAACATACGTCTGCATAAAATTCGTCATGCTGTGCACTCAATACAACTTCCTTCAAATCTTTAGAAATATTTGGAACATGAGACAAGTCAACTCGGTTGTTATTGATCGTTAACAACTCATGAACCATTGCTTGATAAGTCCACTGATTTAACATGGGAGTTACTGGATCGTCCCTTCTATCGAGAATCAATAAAATGGGATTGGTTTCTTGACGGAAGTCAAATGAACTTGATTCCTTGTTTAATAACTCGCGGATCTTTTCTGCCAAACGTTTCGCCATTTCAGATGTTCCTTGATAACGAATATATGGACACTTATTTAAAGACAGTAACACTGCCGTTATCCCTTGAACTGATCTATGTAAATGTTCTGGATTCCATGTGTTTCCTGCGGAAATGAGTTCAAACCAAAATAGAATGCCAAGTTCAACTTATGTCATAACAAATAAAACGAATTGTTTCAAACCTTGGCTACATTTGTTTATTCCAAGAGAAAATAAATGAGGACTAATGGCCAAGTAATCGGCATAGTACTCGTACACTTCTCTGACTAGTTCCTGTTCATCACTTTCAGCCAGTAGTTTTATATCTGCTTTGGCTATAATGTTGCTAAAATCTGAAAGTATTCAAAAAATAGTTTCATATATTAGGAAATGTTCATAGTTTTATATAGGAAAAACAGTTTATACTGCTGTCTATTATTTTTGAATACATAAATAAATAAAACTTATATACATATAAGATACTTACAAATGTAATAAATTCCATAACGAGGATTCCTCAGTTCGTTGCATAAAAAATGTAAATTGTCTTCAGTCGGCCTAATGAAAACTATGCACTTCATGTGTTTTAATCCCTCACTTCTTTGAGCTGCATCAATTCTTTCAAATAAATAAACTTCCTTCATCAAAATATCAGACTGACTGTAAACCATACTGATAATACTTGTCTGAAATGAAAATTGTTTATTGAACTAAAACCTGAATAGACAAGTAAACAATCTAAAATACATAGGTAAAATAGTTTTTTGAATTATAATAAAACAATCATAATCAGAATGACAACAATAATAATAATATACAAACCGTTTGTTTATCCATCAATATTACTTTCATGCCTGGACCACTTTCTTCAGTCATTTTTGTAATATACGTTCTCAGGGAATTTAACACATTCATCTTCGGTGTTAATAATTAAGCTTTCTTCAAAATACAACAATACTTAAATGTCTTCAACTGTCAAACACATTTTAAGGTTATGTAGAAGCAATGATGTGAATGCGCCAAGATGGCATATTTGTAGAGAAATAATCAAAAACTCGATAAAAATATGAATGAAATGAAATTAATTCAATCACAAATAGGCACAAATTTTTTGACACAAACTTTGACATTAGTTTACGTGTAGCGGATATGAGACAGAGAAGAATGGATTTGTTTGGTTCTGATTGGTCGGTGACGTCACGCACTCATTCTGATCCAGGGAAATTCAAAATAAGACAACAATTACACTCAGCAATTATTATTTATTTATCATTAGTTGAACACCGCCTGGTTTTCCATCTGGGCTTCAAAAAATAATCATCAATTTTATAAACATTTTTTTTTCTCAAAAGATTAGTTTAACTTAACTACATAGTTTGGAAAAAGAAAATTTTCTGAAAAAACATGACAAAAATAGAAAAATGAAATTATATTAATTCTGGCACAAATAGGGAAGAAAGAGGATGATTCGACATGTAGGAAATTTTGACAAATCTTGGATAAAATAATGATTAATTCTTGTCAATTTTTTAAAATTATATTCTTTCTGATTATTCCTAATTGTATAAAAAAATATGATATTCATACGAACATTCATTTTAAAAAATCAATAAAATGTTGATACCAAAAAAATTGTTGCAGCGTTGCAATTGTTTTTTTATTTTCAAACAGTATGACAATTAAATTTTCTGGAGCGTTCATTAGTTAGTTATGAACATTTACTGTATTATTTTTTATTTAATAATATTTTGTTTTATTCGTATTAGACGAAAATGGATTTGCAGGAGGTTTCGACAGTATTATTAAAAACGGACCGATTGTTTACTGGCTTTATTATATTTATATGATCATTTCTATAATTTAATTCCAACACTTTTCAAAAAAATATACTATATAAAATAATATTTGACTCATTTTACATTTGCTATAATTTGCATTTTGTATAATATGTAAAAAATATACATTCAAACATGTGAAATAAATTTTTGCAGATCAAACATGTCATCAGCTTATAAATTTGTTTTTATCTCTTGTCCAAATGTTCTGTATTTTGTAATGTCGAATCGTCCTGCACATATAAGATGTCGAAACATTCAGTACTACCGAACATTTCAACTAAAATATATACTATTTTTAAAATATTTGTTTGTTTTTTTGGACTCATGGAATATACGTGATCTGTTTGGCAAATTTTTACTCAATACAAAATTTTGTTTCAATTTAATCAGGTTCCCAATATATTTTCTTTTTTTATTATTTTCGTTTCTGTTTTTTTCTTCAGTCTGCAATGAATAATTTGTTTTAAAAACTTGTAAAACGAAAAAAATGGAATATTATAACTTAAAAATACACACATATAGACTGGATTCAATTAATGAATCTACACTTCTATAAGTAAGTAATTTAGTACACTGACAAATTAGTTCAAAAATTAATATTATTATATGAAGAAAAAATAATTTTGTTCAGAATCAATACGTGATTCTGAAACAGTTAAATTTATAACATTGCCCGATCATTGTTAATTTTTATGATTTTCAATATTGTTTTTTGTAACATTAAAATCAAAAAAAAAAAATTCCCATTTGAGTATTACAGAAAATGTCATTTTCATTTTGAAAACGACGTTTGACAAAAACTTGCACGAACATTCGAGTTATTTTAAAATTAATTAAAAAGTTTCACGTATATAGTTATAAACAAGTTATTATTTCATTTTAAATTTATAAATCGAACAGTATAGCTTTTGCATTTGTATATTTGATCACTAGTCATTGGTTTTCATGACTCAGATAACACATTTTGCCGAGTTTCAAAAAACAAACAACCCGTGTTCTCGGATAAAATTATACATTGGATAAAATATAAAAACGAAAATTATCAGCAGCGTTGCCAAAAATCAGTCAATCATTTTCAAGGCTTTAGCTGCGTATGAGATTGCATGTACATTAACAACGAATAAACGTAGCAATTTTGTATTTTGATTACACAGTTGATTAACAAAGAAAAACAAATTGGCACAATTTTTTGTTCATAAAATCAACGAAACGATGTGACACACTTTATTTTATCATCCGAACCCAAACTACTTATTTTCGTGCACAACTCGCACGTAATAAGTCATCTAACCACATATAAAAAATAAACTATCACAATAATATACACATGAGATTTTATATGACTAATACAAAGTAATATTCTTTGCTTCTTTTTGCTCTTCGCTGTTTAGTCATTCATTGAACAACTCGATAGATAAACATGTTTTAATAAACAACAAGTCAGAATTTTTTATATATTTTCATCGTTATATATATAATTATATATATAATAAATTATATAATATATATATAATATAATATATATAATTTATTTATATTTATATACTTTTAATATACCATTTCGAACGATCCAAAAGAAACTATATACGTAAAACAAACAATTATCATCTATTGCCGTGATTCTAAGACCGTCATTTCGATAAGTGTCACATTTTGTCTTGAGCCGATGATCTTGGAGGCGCTGATTGTGGTGAAGTAGGAGAGCCCACACTTGTACTTCGTTCCAGAAATGCTTTGCTCGATGCAGGTTGTGAAACAGCACGTTTCGGAAGTCTGAAAGACCTATAAAATATTTCAAAACAATCATCATCTATTTGAGCTCAAATGTGTACAGAAAAATAAGCCAAAAATTATTGCATATTTTTATGGGATCATCACATCTACGTCACATTAATATTATATCGCATATTTGATGTAATAAATAACATACTGGAATATCATCACATTATAATTTTGATGCATTTTTTTAGAAAAAAGTTACAAAAATTAACATTTTTTGTACTGCAATAACTCTGAGACATTTCATCAGAAATACATTTATCTTTGTACAAAAAATAAAGTGAATTTGAAATGTTAACTTTCAGATCCTTTATTGAATTATTTATCTAATAAAATGTTAAAGTTATGAAAATTTAAAAATGCTTATTTTTTCAAGGGGTCGCTAATTTTTAAATATTTTCAATTATTTTGTTACACAATCATGTGATATAATTTGTCAATGTTGATATAGATGTAAAACACCGTTTTTATGTTCATGTTGATGCTCTTCGGTAGACATTTCAGACCTCTTGCAACACTCAACATTATTTTACATATTTTTTTTGTTCAGCAACAACATGAACGGATTTCAGAAAATAAACCTTGCCACAAATATTGTGCTTGAAAATTTTTTTGAAATTCCATAAAGATAATTTGTAATGTGCAAAATTCTATGCGGCTCTTGTGAATTCATTGACTGTGCTGGTGTAGAAACTAAGCAAACATATGAAAGATCAGGACACAAAAGTTCGAAATAAGTACAATACTTTTTCCGATTTGAAAAATGTTAAGTTTATTCGAATGAAAAGTTTGTGAGAGGTATTGAAATATTTTGTAACTTTTGTCCCCTATCGATTGAAAAAAATCGTAAAATTTGGTGCTATTGGAATGCTATTTAAAATATTCAATTCCTTTTTTTCTCGTAATCAATTTTGCAAAACATAAAACAATATTTTCTCTTCCTTATGAAAATGAATATAAAAACACATACTCATTCTGGGTGAATTTTTCTTTTGTATAGAACCAATCTTGTACACACCAAATTGACCCTTAACGAAAAAAAGTAAATCCATGTGATTTGACAAAAAACACCGATCTAACAGTACAAAACTTTAGACTCAGGAAAAAATTTTTGTTAATAATTTAAAAATTGAACCATCAGTTTGTAATTAATTTTGAGGTATAAACAATTTTCGTATATTTTCATTCAAAGCAGCATTGAAACCATGTCAAATTTGTTTGAATGAAAACCAAAGAGATGGATTTTTGATAACGAAAATATTGTTGCGAAACGAATAATAAGCAATAACTGATTGCGTTGAAACAATATGAATTATTAAAAGCGAGAAATAACAAAAGTCTTTTCTGAGTAAAGTTTTCAAATTTACCTTATCAATAAACTAAGACCAAAACATGCCAGGGTCGGTTAAAAGTAAAATTTGTTGGCACAATAAATTCAAAAATATATCAACCACGAGTACTTGATTAATAACGAGTATTAATATCGATGGCTGATCGCTGATAATTCTCATCACAGATAGTTATATTGTACTGAATCTGTATCTTCAAAACAGGAACCTGCAATTAATAACTACAACTAACATCCTTCCTTATTTTCTGACAATCCAGTCACACACATATAAATATATTTTGATTTACGAATTCAATTTAATCTTTTTTTGTCACAGTCTGTAATGATCATTTCAAAACAACTTAAAATATCACCAACTCATTTATCGTAATGTAACTGTCAGACACAGCGATTTACCCAAATAAAATTACTCATACATTTTTTATTTCCTACAGGGCATTTTAAATTCTCTCTTTTTTTCTTTTTTTTTTGTGTGTTAGTTTCAATACGTTCAAGACGAGTCCTTTTGGGCCAAAACAAAAGTTTCTTTCACTGTTGAAAATTTGACATCTAAATCATCGCTATAAATAAAGAAGAGGAAATTAAAAAAAACGGCACAGTTAAAGCGGGGCGGGCAGCATTGCGCGCTTACTTTAAGGGATAGTAGTTGAAGTAAAATATAGGTGTTCTATAGATTAGTACGGGCTACAATAATCTAGCTGGGCCAATTTTTAATCATAGATACAGGCGAATGTGAAAAGTTGGGAACTATTATTGTAACAGGTGAATGAAACAAGGAACAAAAACTCAAGATAGTTACCGGTATGAGACAATAGTAAGCAGAATAAGCCATTTGTTAGACGTGACTAATGTAGACTTTCCGTTTTAAGTACACGCTGCTGCGCAATGGAGAGTTGACCGTTGTATCATTACTGGAACAGAGCCGAAGCTCGTGTATATACACTTTTTGGAATAGTGCAAACTTGTGTATTAGTGTGTATTTGTTGTGTCTACTTTGAATTGATTTACAATTTTTCTATTTTACACATTTTTGTTGGTGCATCAAAATAACGATGAAATTAAATGCACAACGAATCAAATAATTTTCTCAGTTTTTGATATTTTATTTTCATTTGGTAAACGTGCTGTAGATAATTTCGATCTCAAATTAATCCAAGCAACAAAATTAAAACCTTGTTTTAATTAAAGCTTTGTTGTTTGGATGGTAATTCAATATTTGTGTAAAAACCATCGGTTAACAAACTTATTCTACTGGAGTAATTTTAAAAATAATCGTTTAGCCAACTGCAAAGCATACAAGAATAAAAATTAGAAAATCGAACAAACTTTAAGGAGGGTAGTTTAAACAATTTGTACAATTTGTGGTCATATTTTTTTAACCATTCAATTCTACATGGTTTGATTATACTTTCTATGAAAAAAATATTTACCGATAGAAATTTGTATAATTTTTAAGAATATTTGAAAGTTGTTACCCATTTAACAGCAAAATAGAATTTTCTTGACTTCTTATGTCAAACAAGATGTATCTGAATGCGTACATTTAGAGTTTGATGGCAGTTTCTACGAGTTTCTACGTGCAATGTGTGTTTATATATATAAATGTAATTTTAAGATTGAATTGAATTTGATTGAAAATGTTAGTAAAATACAACTTTACGAGTACATACACTTTTGTTGGATATAAAAAAATGGACAGCAGAGAATATGTTAACAACTGTGTAATCTCGCAGTATCTGACAATATACGATACGAATAATCCTTTTTCCCTAATAATGTAAAAATAACTATTCAACGATTGTATTTATTAAAACGGAATAGTATTGAGATAACCGGTAAAATTGGAAAACTATATTGAAGGTATGTAACAATTTTTTAATCTCACTCGAGTATCATATTCAATATAGAAAACGCGAACGGAGAAAACGGAAATTATAAAAAAAATTGTATGATAAGTAAAATGATTGAAGAGATTTTTATAAAATCACTCATGATATACAAAACTTTTGTTTTTCAACGCAACTAACACTAATAATTTCTATTGGAGAAAATGCATATCCTCTAAAAATCATGTCAATAAAAACGAGAGTGAAAGTTGTAAGAATATTAACCTTTCAGCCAGTCTTTTTTTATGGGAGCTAAAAATAAATTATTTTCATTATATTTCTACTACTGTGTAAACTACAAATTATTCTGTTTAGTTCTAATTCCTTTTATCAGTTTTGTACAATTTTATTGTGGTTTGTAAAAACCAAATCTAACTTGACTTGAATGATGATAATCAAAAAAATACTATTTATTCTAATGACTTGATACAAGAATTAAAAATAAAAAATCTATGAACACTCTCTTATTGCATTATATGAGTTATGTCAATGAGGTATTGGTATTCGGCAGACTCGGCAATAGTAAAAATCTGCGACCTTCAACCTTTTACGCTTTGATCGGATAAAAAAGTTTTAATCGAGGTTTTTAATATCAAAGATTGTTTTTTCATGAAATATGTCTTTATAAAGAGGAACGTTCAACATATATACTGTTACTTTGATTTGACAAATTCGTAAATGTCATGTCTTGATATTTGCATAAAAGGAACAAGTAGGTTTAATTTTACGAGTCACTGAATTAAAAAAAAACTGCCACGCTATAGCTAAGCCTTTTTGAAAAACTCGGTTTTTATCCATATTATAGGAAGATTTTAATAAAAGTAGGAAAATAAGAACAGAAATTTAAAGAAGTGAAATGAGTAGAAGAAATGTTACAAAGTCAGTTTTGTTTTACCTTCTTCGTCGCAAGGATGGATTTTGGCCAGGTAAACCGAATTGTCCCCTAGGAATGACCATGCGTGCATTGCCTTGAGCAGGACGAGATCCGCCATGAGATTGTAACATACTCAAATGACTAGCATATCCTTCACTAAGAACAGTGGCGAGAGATTGATGTTTCTTAGAAACTTTGCCAACAATAAAGATTTGATGAGGTTTTAGATTTATTGCTGTATAAACGCTGATATCTTTACTACTACCATAAGCGTATTGAATTATAACACCATGTTCCTGAAAATCAATGACATTTGAATGAATAATAATGATACTCTATTACTGTCATGAGTACTATGACATTTTAATATATCATATTATATGTACCTGAACGAGATTGTTTAAGTATGCCGTTTTGTGGCTCAACGGATTCGTAGAAACACCATCAGCAAACGATACAAGACCATGGGGAAAGTTATGTTGGGATAACCAAGATACAACTTTGTGTTGTTGCATGTCAGGTCGCGCAGTTATGTATATTATAAGATATCCTAATTCTTGCCAGTGCCTGATTAACGATAAGAAACATTATTTGACGTCAAGTTGAGCTAATAATCCTCATTGTTAAAGTGTTAAATAATTTTGCAAGTTCACACTGACCTCACAACGTCTACAGCACCTGCTCTAACTTTGGGATCTCTCCCTGTTACAGACACACTAGCGGTAAACGAACCATCTATGCTAAATACAACACACTCGGTTTTTGGTGGTACCACAGCCATGAAAAAGTCTACTGTCGTATGATCTCCCCTTACAACCATCTTTATAGGGTACAATCCATATCCTAAAGCTTTGTCTTCGGGGATTCTGTAAGTTATCCTGCCGCTCTTGTCAGTGAATTCTGTTGAAAGGAAAGTCCATTCGCCTCCTGGCACGTCTTTTATTACATGAATGTCAACTTTTTCTCCTGTAAAAAATTATTTCAATTTTTTTAGATATTTTGTTGTCAACCTCTTTGCGTTGATTTTGAATCGATCGAATTGAAGTATTTGTGTTACCTGCTAGAGTAATCATATCTATGGGTCCATACATAAATCTTGCAATCAATATTTGCGGCATACCCTCTTTCACTATAACATCATTTGCTCTGTGATTCGCGGTGACGTTCTGAAAAGTGAGATGGAAATGTGAATGCTGTGATTATAAAGGCAATATTTTCGGCAACAAAAAGTGATGATAAGCAGGCTATACAGTTACCTTCAATTTGACAGAAGTACGCTTTTTGTTCCACTTTTCTCTTGGTTGTCCAGGACGGAAGCTAGTGAGCTCCTTCTCTTCATTAGTGAGAAGTGGTAAATCAAAAGTACCTAATTGTCTAAGAATAAATGCAATGACATCTGAAGATTCCCAGTAACTAGCATGAAACAGATGAGGTAATGCATTTGTAGGAAAATTCGATAATCCTTCCGGACAATATAAAGCGTAGTCTATTCTTTTGGCACCCCACCATTTTTGAGTTACTGTTCAAAAGAAAAGTACGATTATCACTATACATCACGTGTTCACGCACGATACAACATTTTTAAAATACAATATCGATACGTACATGCCGATACAGTTTGTAAAGGAACAGTTTCTGTTATCCCAGACATAGTACTTTGTATAGAAATTTCAGATAACCTTCTTAAGTGAGCTATTTGTACATTAGGAACATTTAATCCATCTGCGAATAGCTGAGGATTACTCTGGATTGACTCCACTAAAGTAAAAGACATTGAAAGTAAGTCTATCTGTAGTTATAAGTTTATACTTATACAATTTACAGTAAGCATGAGAAACAATGATGAAACTTACGTAAATGATAAGGCTGTCCATTTCCAAGTGGGTACTTTTGATATCGAGCAACATTGACCGGCGGCAACAGTGAAAACCTAGCAGATATCAGAGGCTCCAGGCGAGCAGCAACAGGATCCGTTGGATGAAATAGATTATAAATTTGATTAATATTTGGTTTAGGTGCGTTCGCACTCATTTTATCATTGTACGAAGATATTCTTCTATAGGCTAATACTAAAGCCAGCGGACTTCCAAACATGAAGAATTCGCCGACATCGAAATCTAATTTACTTTGATGCGAGTTGTCACTGAAATTCAATTCGAAATTTTTATTATATATTATTTCTCGATGAATCGGTGTTACTTTACATGTTCTTTTTTTTTTTAATAAATTACCTCGTCGATGAGGATCTTCTTCTGGGAGCTGGGGCTGTAAGATGCTTGTTATCCTCCGAATACATACTCTCTTGATTGTCATTGTCTAAAATACTGTTCTCACTATCATGTCTTGATTGATATTGGGAGGATCGACACAGGGCATCATATGCCAAAATCGATCCCACAGAATCACCTACCAAGCTAACTTGGCCATTGAATCCACGACCTTCGTCGCTTTTTATAAATTCCTGATACACCTGGTTTGCCCCACTTATAACACGGGAAACAGCATCATTGTAGTCTGGCGTCGAACTCGCTAACAACGGGATCGCCCCGATTGGTATGGTGTCGTGAGTGACCGGGGGAGCGTCCATGCACGACGGCGATACATCAAAACTGTATGGACTTAAGCTGCAAATCAATACCAAAAGTTTCAAATAAACGTTAGAGATAAATCATACAAGCTCGAACTCGACTCGATTTCAATGAAATGTATATCATACCTAGACAAAATACCAAGACCTTCGGTGCATATCGATGGACAAGATACATATTTAATTGCTATATGACCAACCATCGTGGGATAATGTTGTCTCATCACCGACTCAAAAGCTCCTTTAAATGTTGTTATGTCAGACTTCTTGGCAGTCAAATCCACATTGGCATCTATCGGCAATCACAATCAATCAATTTATTTATTTTCATGAAAAAGTCAAACAAACTGCGTGGGTGTTTCGAAGCTTACCAAGAACGCTCCCTGCGTGCATAACTATCAGAAGTACTGTCATCCTGCAGGGCTGATGCGTAGGAGAATGTTGAGGAGACGTCGGGCAAGACATATCAATACTAGCCGATGGTCTTATAAACAACCTTTTACTACTACGTTCACTAGCGACTCGTTGCAAATATGAATGTGAAAATATACTGTCATCTGCAAATTTAAATCTATATTAATTGGTGGACGTTCTGATTCAATTACAAATTCAATTTTTTGAGACTTCAGAAGTGGTCCCTAAAGCCCCAAAACTAGGATTTCGAGGCAAAAAAACGATTTCTCAGAATTAAGTAAAAATATAAGGAATCGATTATTTTGCGTAAAACATTTTTCAGTGCGAAATTCGGAGGTTACCAAATTGAATTTTTTGAGACCCCAGAAGTGGTTCCAGAGCCCAAAATCTGGGATCTTGAGGCCGAAAAGAATCAGTTTTCTCATAATCAAGTAAAAATATATCGAATCGATTGTTCCCAACGCGTATTTTTTGCAAAACAATTTTTAGTGCGAAATTTGGAAGTCGCCAAATTGAATTTTTTGAGACACAAATGTGGTCCCAGGGTTAAACAACAACTCACCTTGTTTATTCTGCGGTAAAGGAGCCGTCGGTGATGTCGCATCTTCCTCTTCAGCTAAAAGATCCAAAGAACTCCATTTAGCTAACGCAGAGTTATCTTCAAATTCTTCTGCGCGGAAAATTTTTTTTTGTTATACATAGATTCAAATTTATAGTCATGGCTGATTGTATTAAATATTTCAGATTGTGTATATTCATACATTCTTTTATTGACAGTTGAAACACAGATAGAGAGAGACAATTGGATTTAAATTGAACTACGAGTTTTAACAACGTTTTCAGCAAGTAGAAAATATGAAATCAATAAATAAATGCGAAATGCAAAGTATAATGCAAAGTATGTAAAAAATTTCTTTTTGTGAAAATCAATTTTGCAATAAACATTGTCATGCTATAATTTTAAATCCATTCCCTAGATTTCCAAAATTCTCCATCGCCATTAGCATAAAAGGGGAAATGAACAAGGATATTTACAAAATTAATAAATGCCTCGATAAAAGATTAAAAAAATTCGATTTCAAGTTGCGCAATGTTTTTCTTTGCTTCAAAAATATTATAAAATGTAAGATGTACGTGTGCTGGTGAAATGATTTTAGCATAAACAAATTTTGAACGCTCGTAAAAGCATAAAAAGACTGTATATGATTTACATCAGATCCATTAATTTAATATGGAAAAATGTTGAAATTGCGACATTCAATAACATGTGCATGTCGTTGTTGATAAACTTGAATAAAATCATCTAGTCTTACATGTTTGGCTTGAGACGAGAAATTTTTATCTCGTCTGACTTATATCATGGATGCATTTTTAGAAAGTCTTCGCGATATTTTACGTCAGCGTGTACGCGACTTTTTGAGCAAACGAATTATGAATTTATGTTTGCGAGTCTACGAAATATCGATTTAGGTCATCGACAAAATTTATTTGTAGACAACACTCAACTTGAAGGGTCTACCAGAGATTGAAGGAAAAAAAATGAAATCATAAACCACAATTAAATAGAAATTGAATAGAAAAACAAATTAAAAAAAAAAAGTTTCAGCATTTCTAGCAGGTACTGGGAATCTTGCTTCTGTTATAATTTGCAGTCGACCAACAGTTATTTACATCTGCAAATAGTGATACAAAAATTTATAGACTTTTGCAAATACTTTGACCGTAAAACATCCTACCTTTACGTATGATAGGTATTATAAACCCAGCTGTAAAATTAAGCGTGCAACAAAATGTAAATTGTTGAAAGTTAATAGACAACAAAATGAAATTGTTCGGTTCAGAATTGACAGGCGAATGATTGAAAGGGAATTGTTGTTTGCGAGACACATTAACTGAAATAGTGTTATTTTTAATTTTCCTATGAAACGATGTGATAGTTTGTTTGTCCGCGTTTCTATATAAAAAAATCTTTGCGAATGAAAACGCTAAATATTAGATTCATTCAATATGCAACGATTACAACCTATCTTCTATTTATTAGTCAAGTCGAGACTGGGGGATTATATTCTTTTTATCAGTTAAATATAGAATGTGAAACATAAAATTAGCAAAATTGAACAGACAGAATGAAATAGGCTTTCTTTAGAAATATGCAATTATGCATGTTTACACTCCGCCTCAAACTTTCTAATGCAAAAGCTACTTTCTTGAAATGATTCGATCAATAAAACGAATTTCTTTGATTAAAGAAATCAAACAAGAATAAATATTAATTACTCACAAAATGATTACACAGATCATATAATTTTTCATCAATCGACTCTAAAATATCTGATAGTCAAAAAACTTGAGATTCAAATTCATCATTCATGTAAATAAAAAGAAAAAAAAACAAGATGCAATTTCACCTCTATGCAGACCATTTCAATCTAATTATGCATATTAAATGCTACTTGGAAAAAAGAGTTGAAAAAGTGTGTGTGTGTGTTGTTTTTTTTTTTTTTGTATAATTACTAGCATTTTAATAACGCACTAATAAATTTACCTTGGCAATCGAAAAATTCATCCTCGCTTCCAGATTCTGATTCTCGCACAATGCTTTCCATGCGCCAATTGGCTAATTGAATATCAAAACTTTTTGTCGAACTCGGAGAATGCATTGAAGCACCAGCTTTTTTGCGTGGCGGTTTACTAACCTCGGGCTTGATTTCAGTGCTTCTGCGAAACGAACGAACGCCAATTGATCAACTATTCATCTCACCGACTTGATCATCGTTGAAACGTTTCAAAATTCAATAACAAAAATCAAAACTGTTTCAATTCTTACCTGGGACTTATTAATTCTGTGGGTGAGTCTTCCGGACTGATTTCACCTTCTGAACTTACAGCTGTATTTATTATAGGAATATCGGACGGTTTTCTGAGCAAGGGTGGACTCTGAAGGTCTTCATTTTTCTCAATACTTCCGAGAGTAGCGGCTAGTGTTTTCGCCACGTTTGAATCTTGTGGTGTTACTGAGTTATTCGATTGCGCGGACTCTTCGCCGTCTGTGACTTCTTCAGCGTTGTCCCCTAGACCCATTTTCTTCTGCAGATCTAATTGCGTCTGTCGTTCGATCTCTCGGATGTCTTCCATCGTTAATCCGTGCCACTCGTCTTGCCAAGCCCAGGCCTGCCTGTGTGCACGTAACATCGTATATCTCAAAGCTGCAAAAAAAAGAAAACAAAAACAAAAAAAAACGAAATAAATATCATTTGTCACATAAACATGTCATTTCTCAAGCAAACTTACCAATATCGTGGATAAATTTTTCCAACTTTGTCTGCATTCCCCAGTATCGAAATTCAACACGACATAATTTGTAAGCACACATCAGTGATTTCCCAGAAGGTGTTGGTTGTGACTTGCCCTAAAATTGATGAACCATATTAATCAGTTCGAATGTTTCGTTTTTAATTTGCGAAATATTTGTTGCTAATTTCTTACCCTAACATCTGCCCAGTAATCTTCCAGCCACGTTTCCGAGAGAGGTCCTCTGCCAGTTTTCTCTGAGATATAAAGTTTCGGGTCTTCTTCTCTCATGTAGTCATTGCCAGACAGTTGATCTTTAACTATATCTATTACGTCTGCAAATGGAAGAGCAATAACAAACGCGTGAGTTTCAATTGAATGTCCATCGTACGTGGCTATTCGTTTGGAACAAATGATATCAACGTACCAACAATTCTATTTCTCATATCACTACCAGATAATTTAAACACATTATCCTGATATCCATTGTCAGGATAATAGCAAGTTTCTATCTCAAGGTAAAATTTTTCAACGAAAGGACATGTATATCTAGTTTTTGTATAAGGGTAAGCGTTCCAAGCCTCCTCTTTCACCATCAGAGCAGACTTTGGGAGGAGACTTTTGAACCACCCTGGTAGGTGACTACCAACGTGGTAAATTTTATGAGTATATTGTCCGCTCCCTCCAGGACCATCTTTGTACGGCTCGTTGACCAGAATTTCCACACCACTTCCTGCTCCACGACTTTCCACGCGAGATTTTTTCTGAAAACAATAACAAAAGTATAAAAAAGAAGGTTGCAAATGAAAAGAGAAAAGTGATTGTCCTTAAGATGACGATGTAAAAGTTCGCAAAGTGACAGATGGTAAAGTTCAACGTCAAGCATATTTCATGAAGCGGCTTACAAAGGATGTATTAATTTTCTTGTTACAGTTTTGTCTGGAGATATTGATATCTTTAATCAAGAACCATTCAAGTTAACGAACACAAAATAGATTAAACACGTTTAAAGTAATGATGTACCGAGGTGTGAAAAATTAAGTGCACTATCTCAAGTTGCCTATCTCCTATACAAAATAATATAATATACTTAAACGGTTAAAATAATATAATTAGTATCGATAGGCAACCAAATTTCATCTTGTTTGTCAACTGTGTGTTTGAAGATATTTGATAAATCGTTGAGTTTTTATATTCATTTTACCATTTTATAGTATGGAATATTATTTTTTATTACTATAATATTTGTAAGCATATATAAAAATGTATCAGTCAAATTACAGTCACAGAAATTAAAGTTTTCATTGAGATAAGTTTCAGGATATTTGAATAATTTTTGAAATCTTTTATATAAATTATACTTTAATATTTAAATGAAATTATGCTAAAAATATTCAAATTCGGTGGACTTAATTATAGTATCCATAACTAATATTTTTGAAACTAAATTTTCTCAAAAAGTTGTATAATCTCTTTTTAATTAACTTTAACACTTTTAATTGTGTAAATAATCGTACTTGAAAATTTTTGGTTTTTTATATCAATATCATTTTTGTAAAATGAAATTTTTTTTTTTTTGCACACACTAATATTTCATTATTTATGTCATATGAAAAATATTGAACGGAAAGACAAAAATTACAGCGGATATTTATTCGTTATGAATTTTTATTTGTATAAATTATTGTAAAAATTTCGTATCGTTAAATGTTATATTGAAATTTCTCATACGACAAAAATGTCAACTTTTTGTTTTGTCAATGAAAAAAAAAAAAAAAAAAATGCTACCACT
>JAAMPD010002962.1:0-12084 GCA_025266255.1 Trissolcus basalis
AACTTATTTCACAATTTCTTTCAATTCAAATTTGTTCATTTTAATTTTTAATTCAAAAATTGCGTTTTATTAGTACCTTACTTTTTTCTTTCATTTTTGCGTTTCTTGTTGAAAGGTTGTGTTCAATTTGTCATGTTTTTTTTGTCACAACCGAGACAGGATCGATTGAAATAGGATCCTAATGAGCCATTTACAATATCAACTACTTAGCTGGTATCGCAGCGTCAAATATTTATTCGAAATGACGAAACACTGACGAAAAGTCAACAGCGGAGGAAAGCTCGGCGATCTATTTATTTAGGTCGTTTTTCGGAGAGTCGTTTGAAGCGACACCCGCCGCGTGTATTTGTGTTGGCAGCGCGGGCAATATCGGTAAATAAAATTGCCTCGTTCGGTGGTTGTCCGTACAAAGAGTTTGCTGCCGTTGCTCGTAATGTCTTTATAAGATATCGACCCTCTCAAATGCGATTTAAATGTCTTCGCTGATATTTTCACGCGTGAAACCTCACGCTCCCTTGTCTTTTCTGTTTTTTTTTTTTACTTGCTTGTTCCCTTGTCAAACTCTGTTAAATGAAACGAACATTTTTAAGATCAAACTGTCATTAAAGGGGAGTAACATTCAAATTTTCAAAATTTCCGTTTTTTATGTGTTTTTTTGAACCGTCTAGAAAAAGATTCTAAAAGTCGGAAGTATAAATTTATAATACCAACTCAGTAATCAGCATTTTTATAGAGAACGTTGAGGTTCGCTTACGCTCATACTAAAATCATGTTTCTCGACTGTGTTGACAGCCTACAATGTCACATTTTTCAGTTGATTTATTTGAAATCGGGTAAAAAAATTCTCCATTGTTCAAATTATGTCATTTAGTCTAATCATTTTACTTTGACTTTTAATTTGTCTGATTTTTGCAACCGATTATTTTCCATAATTTAATTTTTTTTTTCAAATGAATATAATATGGTAAAAATAAATTTCTCAATCAAACTGTCAACAGACTTTTTTTTACATCTTCTCAGTTCGAAGTTTGCAACACCATCAATTTTGAAATAATTATTGATATTGCTCATATAAAATTAAAAATACAATCTAAAAATAAACTCGATACAGTACAAAAAAGTAGTAATTTATTAACATTCCTGCTACGAAAAAAAGTTCGCAAAAATAGCCTTCTTTTCAGCTGTCAGTGTTGCTTCCCCTTAAACGAAACCAAAAAAATGGTAACACCTATGCAGTTAGAAGATTTAATAAAGTACAAACGAAAATTGATATACCTCATAAAAAAACGCTTCTTTTTTCAGGGCGCTCGAACTCTTCCAATTAAAATAGCGAGACGTTTTCCTCGCGAAGGAAAAATGCGCATAAATTTGGCTCGAATTTAATAACAAGTTGGTTGAAATCATTAAGTGAGAGCGAGAGAGCTTTTCATTTGAAATGATTTATTGTTCAATTCAGCCGGAACTCGCAAAGAGCCATTTTTTATGACAAGCCGAAGATGTCGCCGCTGGACACGCTCCTCTTATCATTAATGCCCCACGTAGATACCTTATATAAGATTATATTTATATGAAATTGTATATATTTCACTCGAGTTCGGATTCTCTTAACTCGATGCGATGCTATCCCGCATAATTACACCTGAAAAGATATATATTAATGGCACGACGCGAACACTTTTTTTTTGATTTAATGAATGGAAGCTTGAGAAACTTTTGCTGTGAACACAGACATTACTCCTTTTTTTAACTCCTTAATCATGATAGTCATACAGGCATGATATTTTTTCGATCACAAAATAAAAAGCGTGAAATAAAAATAAATAAATAAAGTCAAAACGAAATATCATAACTCAAAGTTACTTCTTTTATTTCATTTAATTGAATGAAAATGTATTTAAATTGAAACTTACTTTAATTAAACCACAACTTATTTCAATTCAAATTTAATTCAATTAAAATTAATTGTTTCTAAATCATTTTTTTTACAAGTTTCTTACATTTGGGACTGTGGCTTAGCATCTGATTTCTTTCTCTTCTTGGTAACACTACCAGTAATTGTACTCATTTTGACCCACAGTGGGTCCTGGAGCTCACACGGGCTGGGCCTGAAATAAAAGAAAGAAAACATTAGTTTTCCAAATCTAAATTACATGAACAGTTTGGTAGCGGTTGTATAATTAAGAAGAAAAAACATCAAACGGTAAATGTTCTTTTTTTTCGCTCAAAAAAAGCTGCGCCAAGTTTTTGTCGTGGAAATGCGGAAAAGGTTGAATTGGAACTCGTTAGTGGCGTGCGGGAAAGGAGAGGCGCGAGTGCGTCTGTGTCGATGCGTGATTAGAGCGAAGCTGCGAGGAGCACATGAAAGTGCAGCGCCCTGCGTCATAAGAACGTACGCAGTCGTCACGCGCTGCGTTCCATAACGAGCAACCGCGACAGTTGTCAAGTCGCCTCTACCCCCTTCCCCCCTCCCTTCTCCCATCCTTTTATCTCGTCGCGCATCGCCTATTTCCCTCCTTTGCAAATATTCTACATCTTACAATTTGATTGATTCTAAAAATGAAATTTCAAGTTTCATGTTTCTTTCTAATTTTTTTCATTCTGATAAACACATCGATTTCCTTTTCATTTCTGGTCTGTTTTTTATTTCCACAATTTTAATTAATCAATTAATTTTATTTAATCGAATAAATAATATTACAATAATTTAAAAAAATGAAATAACTAGATAATTTTTTCTCTTTTCCTATTTTTTCTGAAGTTTGTTTTCGTTTGTATTTTTCCTTGATTTAATTTTGTTTTTCATTACTTGTTTAGCATTGTTTGATTTTGTTTTCAAATGATCTCTACTTACAATTAATTTGTCACGAGTTAAATTTACGAAAATCACCTAATAAGAAGGCAGAACCAGAGCAATTTTATAATAACGCTCCCAATTGTCTGCAACTGCTGGACAATTTCCATAATTTGTCAAAATGACTAGTCAGTTTTCAAGTTGTTCCTATTGTTACATAACATTCGATAAATCTGTCGTAATATTGACACTCGGTATCATTTTCGCCGGAATGAACTCAATTCCGGTTATAAGATTAAAACATTCCGAGTATGTTGAAATGAGTTTTAGAATTCATAACCTCAAAATCTTAACGAACAAAATAACTCGTGCGAGAACTGATGAACCACGGATTCCGAGAATTCCTTCACAAACAAATGAATTCACCCTCTTTAACCTCAAAAAAAAACAAAACAAAAAAAATATACAAACATACAACCAAAACAAAACGTAAAAAATGACATAAGTAAACAATAACACGAAAAAATGAGGCAGTGACATAAGAAAGCAAGAAAACAATAAAACAATGACAAAGAAAGGTCGAACGGCAAGATAATCTGTTGTTTACAAACCAAAAGGGAAAATCTTTTCGAACGGTTGTTGAAAAAAAGGAGTAATTCATCTTTGAATTTTGCACATACATAGCAACAGCGCCCTCTGCGGTGTGTCGCGCGCGTATTCGTGGCGGCGCGAGACGACGACGGTGCGTGAAGAAGAAAAGAAAAAAAAGCGGAATTCGCGTGTCGCGATGCTCGGCGAGGGCGATTCGCGTTCGTCGATCACGTATTGGTTGGGCATACGATTGGATGACTCGTATGCGGGACCTGTATCCAACGTGTGTAATGCAATATAGGTCAGTGGGCCAGGGCGATCGTGGCAATGCGGACATGCGCGCTGCAGTCGAGCGCGCCGCGACCACTCGAAGCTTCGCGCGTAAAAGATAGAGAAACAAGATAAAGGAGCCGAGCCTGTCCTAGCTGCATTTAGATTAAAACTTTAATCACAAATTGTCCTTCAAACTTGCACGCACATTTTTACTCTCTTTTTGCTCCAATTTTTTTGCCCGTCGTTCTGCGTTGTTAATTTATCTTACATAATGTCAACAAAAGGTTCGTTTTTGTTCCGTCCATTTGTTTGTCATTGTCCCCCCCCCCTTTCTTTCTTACAAAATTCACTTTTTTTCAAGATAACAAAATCTAACGCAATAAATTTGCTAATCGTCCGATCAGATTAATACAAACGTGAGGAAAAAAATAAGAAAAGTTGATAACAAAATTGTGACAATTTTCCTTGGCGAAAAAATTGTTATTGATTCAGGGGTTATTTTCATCGGAGATATTTTCTCCGAACAAAAATTCCACCCCGAGGTGATTTCAGGAGATAATGATTTTATGAAATAGTTTCATTTTTGTAGATCCAATGATTAGGTTGGGGCCGAACTTACATGATCAGACGTCAATAACAGCTTGCAAAAGGTTTCAAATGTGTACCAATTACAGATTACAAATTTAAATGATAAAGTCGAACGCGAGGTAATTGACATTTGTGCAAGGATTGGCTAAACGTTGCAACACTCATCAATTCGTTGGACATCTATTTTCAATAATTTCTCGGCTTGCACACGGTCGAGAGTTATGACTTGCACTAATCAAGTAAAAACTCAAGGAACCCAAGGAGGAATGAATTCATTGGACGCTGGAGAGTGAGACGAGAGAAAAGTACGTACAACAGCCTTGTTCGAATTTTTTGAAACACACAAGATGGCGCGCGCTCAAAATCGATAGTAAAAGTGCGGCCTATTATAATAATACGAAAGTTCAAGGATCTCCCCCGGTCTAGTGATTTTTATCACGTTCACCAAAATTTTCTCTACTTATTGATTTTAAATTAAACACAAACGTTCCTTTTCTCAGATCAAAACAAATTTCTCATTTGTATTTTTACAAATTTTTATTACCCAGCGAATAAACAAATTCACTATAAAAACATCAAATGCACATCAAATATATCATATATGAGTTGATATAAGGATGGGATTTGTATATGCTCGTATGAATTTTGTTGATTTCAATTTATGTATTTGAATTTCATAATTTTAATTCACGTTCTTTTTCAGGGACGCGTAATAAACGGCTGATAAATTGTTAATCCGAATGTGATGGCGAAGTTGAAAAGTTAATAACGATGTTAATGCGAACGGAGGAGGCACAACTGCTGACACGTTAGCGCATTGATCTATCGTGTCGTTTCACCTTCTGGCACCTACATGAGCCGCAGAATCCTGAGCTCCGAATTGCAGGTGGAAGGATAATGGACACGTGTCTGAGTGAAAGCCAGAATCAGCACGTGGCATTGTACATACGCGTGCACGGTGTCCCAACACGGCCGCGTTTTCTTTGCGTCGGTGAATTCACGTCGGACGCGCATCTCCTCGCCCACGACTCTCTAACCATTTTATTCGTCCGACGAAGAAACATCAATTGACGCGCACACGCGCCTGCCCTATATGGTTACTTGGATTACATTTTCATACGCGTGTAACTTCGACCTTTCGTTCGTAACAAAAATGAACGAAACAAAAGTTTAATTATAAAACAAAGAAACACGACGAACTAACCAAATTGACAAAACAAAAAGTATTGCAAAATGAATTAATTTTTGTTTAATTGAAAAAAAAAACAAAACAAAACAAAGTTGGTCAATGTCAAGTGACGTAATTAAACTAAAATTTGATTTTTGTAGAAAAGGATTGGGAAATGTTGTTTCAAATGAAATGACGCATGTTGAAATTGAAAGGCCGATTCAAATTGTATCGTTGAGTTTCTCGATGGTGTTAGAAGTGCGCGATCAAAGCTTGCTGCCACAATTTCGTACATGCGCCGACACTACAATCAATACAATTTAATTTGAAGGCTTAATTTATTAATATACAAAAGCGCGTCTGATTTAATGATGGATTCGACAAGGGCCGAAATCAACGTTGGGTGTGATTTATCGATCGATTTATGCAACCCGATAAATCATTATGTAATTGTTTTCTTCGATTAACAATTAATCGTTTTCGACAGTTCGATTTTTGTAATACGCATTTCAACATCGAGCGTTCAAATTTATGCGAGATGAAAACTGCCCAGGCTTGAAAAGAAATGAGAAAGAACACTGGGAAGGTGACAAAATTGCCATTTCTCATTGTCAGCAGTTGAAACGTCCGAACGGATTTCATTTTTTTGGGGAGCTTTTTGATGGAAATTGAAACTGTTTTCTTTTTTTTTCGGTTTGTTGAAACTCATTGAGGGACGTGGTTCGGTTTAATGATTTCTGCGCGCGCATCAAGGTTTGAATGAGCCGCGTGTGGAAAGAGCAATGGGATTGGCACAAAGGCGAAGTGGAAACAAAGTGATTTGAAAAAAAAAGCGATTGAAATAAAATAGCTTTCGTTTTCTTCGCTTTCTTAAATGTTATGAAATTCGGGCAATGGTAACGGTGAGACATGCCGATTCTACGTGGCCTACTAACCCACAATTTTGTGTGCCATTACGTCACCGCTTTTTTACATCGAAAATTGATAAATGCGAGCGTGACTTTTGACTACAATTATTTATCGAGCGACGGAATTATAACCAATTAACATATTTCGATACAAGTCGAACCCGACCGTTTTTAACATTTCATGCCACAGTCCAACCTTTTTTTTTCACCCACGTTTTATTTATTTATTTATTTATTCAATTTTTTTACGTGAAATCTATTTTTCAACTTTTGAAAAAGTGCATAGAAATATGTCAAGAGCGGGAAAACATTTTATGATGACTTTTGTGAACGCATGTGTACGTTTTCAATCCTCAACGGGCTGTTTCAAAATGATTTCTCAAAATCAATAGCGCCACGAGTACAGAACTCCTTTCCCTGCACTCCACTAAATGCGAATTTGAAAGATGATTTTTTTTTTCAAGTTAAAATGATTTATAAATAAACGAATCCGGAATTTTATCATAAGTGGGGTAATTTTTTTTTTTTCGGAAAAATACTCGAACAAAATTAAAAAAAGGGAACTCAATGGGAGAGAAAAAACTAACAGGCGATAAGACATTTTCGCGCCAACTTTGCTGGCATAATGAACGCGCGGATATTTTCAAAACTATCGACAACCGAATGAATGTCACTTTACAATTTGCAACAAATCGTCGCCAAGCTTTTGTCACTCGTTCAAACTCTTTTGCAAAACAAAAATGTCCCGTCCTGGTGAAACGGACTGACGTTGAGCCGCGCAGATGGCGCTGTACGTCTAAACTCGTTTTCTTCGATTTTGTAACCAACTTTTCCGGCTTCTGTGTGTCTCCATACCTGCACGTAAAATTAACTCCGGCCTGTGTATATTTCAAGAATTGAATGAACAAATCACGACAAATATTGAATTCAATAAACGAATTGAAAACAATTAATTGAAAAATATAAATTCAAATTTAATATCAAAATAAAATTAAGTCAATCGAGCATCAAAATTTAATAATCGGATCAAAATTATGAATAAAATAAATTATAAAAAATGAACCTCGCGCTGTATTTGAAGAATCGAATAAAAATATCAATTAAATAAATAATCGAATGAATTGCATTTAACTCAATAAAATAAAATGAAATATTTTGTATAATTACGAAAAGATGTAATGGGCCGATGGAAATTTATTTCATACCTGCAAGAATTCACAATCACTTTATGACTTGATGATTTCTGCCCAAAGAGTTCAATTTTACATTTAATCTTTAAAATCTTAATTATTATTTTCGTTCCCCTTCTTTTGCCCGGCGTTTTTTGTTGTTATTTTTTCATCCAATTTTCCGCAATTGATTTTTATTTTATGCATTCAATTTTTTTCTGTTCTTTTGTTACCAACAAAAAATTGCCGGTCGGAAGTGACTTTCAACATTTATTTCGATAATAATTGTTAATTTGTTTTTGTTGCACAGGACGGAAATTGATGATGGGCGAAGAACAAAAAAAAAAAATTAAAAAGGTTGCACCGATGGGGAATCAGCTGAAGCACATGAAAAAGGTGTTTCCTAACATGTGAGCCGGATCGATCGTGGCCAAACTTGGCACATCAAGGAAGTAGTTACGAATGGGCGAAGAAAAAGAGCGGCCACTCGATTAGACGTAAACGTCGTTTTATGATTGACAACAAAAAAGATGCGAGGATGAGCGAGAGGGAAGAAGAAAAGGAAAAGATAGGCCGAGAGAAAATACAGCGTTGCCATGCGAACGAGATCGACGCGCAGGGCTGCAGCTTGCTGTTGCCACGATGACGTAACTCCGCGTCTTTGCGTCACAGAGGCGCGCAAACGAGACGGACAATCGAACGAGAAAGACCGCGAGGTGTTCTTGAAATCGACGAGCCGATCGACGCCGAGGGAGAGGGCAAAAGAGAATGGACCCGCGCGAGCGAGACAGAAGTAAAAGTTGAGCCAATGCAACCTCGGAAATCCCTTCGGTAGTGAAGGTCATGCGCGAGTTGCCATTGCGTAATCGAGTTTTGAGCTTAGTACTAATGTTCTCACCATTATCACACTCTCTTCCGTCATCTCCTGCTTACAAATTTCTATCTTCCATTCTCCTTATCACTGTCCTACATTACACTTTACTTACACTTTAAAAATGTCTTCTTCTCTTTCAAACTCAATTTTTTTTGTTCTAACAAAGTTTTTAATTTGTGATACAATTTACCTTTTGCAGTTTTCTAGATCTACATTTTTATTCCTCACTTTTTCCCACTGGACTGAAATTATGATTATTAGTTATTGTACATTAAATTTGTTAAATTGAAATTTTTGATTGTAAATTGAAAACACGAAGTTGTTCTTAGAGACATGGAAGGATTTCGAGAATCAAAAATCAAAGCCTGAGAGACAATTGGAAAATGATGTAAAAAGCTTGGGTTAGGTCGTAGCCCGTAAGATCTCGCTTGCATTAACATGCGAGCTGTCAGCGCTCTAAGATCGGCTGTCACCTCTCAGACCTTTTTCACTTGGCTGCACGGCGTTTCCAACAAAGTTGGCCTCTCAAAAGAGATTAACCGTGCAGGCAAAAATAATTTTCGACTTGGAAATGAAACGGGTGATCATTCACGGGACCACAGATCAGTTGTAAAGTGCACCGAGGCAGTATGCGAAAAGACACGAGACTCGATCTCAAATTCTGTCATAATTAATTGAAGGAAGTTGAAATTGTAACTTGTTTTATGAAATGAATAGGTTGAGATTGCGAAGATCAAATTAAACTGCAACTGCAACGAAACGTGAACGATCCCAGTTTGATATAATTTTCAAGACACCGAAGCAAAATAAAAGTGCCTTTCAAAAGTCATGATAGGGGATAACATTTTGTCTTTCTGGCTTTGAACATACGATCTAACGTAACGTTTGTCATTCAATATTCAGCGCGGCAATTTGAGAATTTTAATTTCAAATTTTATGAAATGTACAAAATAATAATGAACCAACCGGCTCAAATATTCAAACGCTTTCAAACTTAAACACGTCTATATTTATTCCCATTCCTACGAAGGAAAACAAGTCGACAAATTTTTAAAGAAAAAAAATATATATTTCAATTCTGTTAGATCATCGGTGTTTTATAAACGTGACAGCGAGCGTCATCGCGTGGAAGAAATTAATTCACGACTAATAATAATAATTGTTCGTCAGTTTCGTAGCCGTTTCATTAATTCATACAGTAATGGACTATCAGACACTTAATATGATTTATCGCAATCGTAATGGTACACATACATATTTGTAACGTGTATCTTTCGTCATAAATAAATAATTAATAAACAGCGCGGCAATCAGTTTGAAACAAAAATGAGACCAATTAGTCAGGTGGTTGGAAATAAACGGACCTCACGAGACGAGAGCGAACAGGGGAAAGAAGGAACGGGAATTATTGTGTGGGCCAATTAGAAGATTCGAGTGCCAAAGACCAAATCACCTCGTGACATGGTTTCGCGCGGTTTCTGCGACAAAAATTCCTGTCAATAACGAAAGAGTCTCGAGACAAAGCGCGGGTAAAATGTGTGCGAGGCATTGTCTGAGGCGCGCAAATGAGGGGGCGGACAAGGCGCGGGGGCCGAAGAAAAAAGAGGCGGCTGGTCGTCGGAGGCCGAGTGGGAAAAAAGGAGCGTGGCACGTTACGTCCACGACATAAAACCTGGGTACGACGAAATCGATACACCACGCGCGCACAAAACTCCAAAGGCATTGCGTCGACGCTTTTATGGATTACCACTCGTATTAAATATAACCTTAATTTCGATGCATCAAACTTAATAAGCCCCCAGAACATCAGACACGATTCTAATTATTTCATATCATCTACGAGAGATTAGTTTTTTTCTTGCAAAATATAAAAAAGTGTTGATTAACGAAATCAAAAAAAAAAAGTCGTCCATAATTTTAAACAATTTGTAATAACAAAACGTAAGAAAAATCAATTTGTATAAAAATAAAGATGGTGAAAAAAAGAGGTTCGTTTACAAAGAGAAAATGTGTTTACATGTTGGAAAGACAGCTCATAGAAAAGCTATGCTAAAAAAGTATTCACAGTTCAAACGGGTTGTGGAAAAAAATGTTTGTTTATGTACGGGAAATTTTTTTCAAATCAGACGGTGAGAAATTCGAGATAAAAAATGTTACATTGAAAAAACAAAAAAAAATTAAACATGAAATGATAACTTTTTTCAAACAAAAGTAAATTTATTTATAAATTGTAAAGAATGTTCAAACACCATTGATGATTCAAATTATATCCGTATAAAAAATCGTTTACAAAACAAAAAAAATTTTTTTTTGCACATTGAATTTTTTTCCCCTATTTTATTTGATTTCAGCTATCAATTTGTTATCAATTGCTTTGGACATTCCGTTGTTCATTGGGCATTTTATTTTTTCATTATGTTTTTTTGCGTGTTCATCCCCACCGTGAAATATTTGTCCAGTCATATATGTATGGCGTATGCCGCGCCCTCTCGAACTACAGGGGAAGGGAGGGGAGGGGGAGACGCAACTACGCCTTTACATAGTGTCTAGGCGCATCCGTGACCAACGTGCGTATTTCATTTATCGCGATGCTGTATCGCGTTTTCCTTCGACCCATCATCCGAAACCCATAAATCTTGCCCATACGTTTCATCAATATTGCGGAGTTATAAATCGTCCTTTCTTTCCATGAGATTCCAACGAGAAATTCTCCGAATTCAAGTTCAAATTCGGAAAAATACCGAGACGAAACGAACGACGATCGAAAATACAACGAATACCAAAACACCGTTGACCTTGAATCTCAAAACCCCAAACAAAAGAAAACTTTGATCAAAACAAACAATTGGAAACAAACGGAAACGATAATGTCCCCGGCGAAAAGTTTCGGAAGTCGTTAAGCTCCGTTTCGAGGTCTTTGAAACGGAGTTTGGGTTTCCGACTTACGAATGTTTATAAAAAAAAATTCTGATTTTGACAGGTGGAAAGGGGTGTCAACGGAAACAAAGCGCCTCGTATCGACCAGTCTCCGAAGAACGGACAGGGGTCAAGGTCGCTCAAATTATCACGCCTGTCTCGAACTCTCTCTTTCGGTGGTACCGGTATCAAAACGCCACTTGCAGTTTTGTTTCACGTCCATCCCCCTGTTTACAATTGCATTTGACCCCTAATCTCAAACACAAATCTTGCAACCAAATAAACCAATCGAAGCAATTCTAACTCTACTGAAATTTATAACAAAATACAATTAGTGACTCCCGTGGAACTAAATTTAGGGGTAGTTGTGGCGGGAAATTTGAATTGGCGGGAATTTTGGTTTTTGGCGGGAAATTCAAACGGAATGATCCGAGCGAAAAGTACGCGGCCGCAAGATAGTTGCGCAGCAAAGCTTAGGCTTTAAAGCAGGCCGACTATTTCAAATCGATAACGCGCTGCGTCGACGGGTTGGGTCATCGCGCGGAAGGACCGGTCGATTAGTTGAACGGGAGTCAGATCTTTCATTTCAAAGTACGTTTGCGTGAATATTCCGCTTGAAAAAGCTGGAATACATTACAAAAAAAAAAAAATGAGAGAGAACTAAATATAACAAAAATTTGTTTACACTGGCGTCTGTTGGAAATTTTCTGCTCGAAAGTAATAATGAAGCAGTGAATTATAAATCTTATCGAAACGCAGTGAGAATGTTGTTTCAATGCTGGACAAACATAAATTATAATTGTTCC
>JAAMPD010002963.1:0-12078 GCA_025266255.1 Trissolcus basalis
TATTGTCAATATATGCTCAATATATGATTTTTAAAATAATTTATTTTGAATATATGTTTCATGTATAGACAATATATGATCTATTACTAGAAAGGTGAAAAGTTAAATTTTTTTATGGATTTAAACTATCATATGTTCTAATATAATATTTCATACTTGAAATGTGAGAACAATTAAATCAATAATGTTATGTTATAAGTTGTTATATGAAAAACTCAAAAAATGTATTACAAACGTATGTAATTATAAGTATATAATAATATATCTTTATATAATAGGTATTATTATAATTTTTTGCACTCTAATTTCAAAATTGAAATTTTTTTAGAAACACAAAATTTTACTTTTTGGATTGATTGATTTTATATTAGTACAAAAAAAAGTTACTATTTCTTGTTATTCTAGACTAAATTTAAAATATTTATTTCTCGATCTCACTTTTTACAAGAGGACAGAAAGTTGGGACCTAATTTGTTATTTCTAAACGTGAAAATAGATCAGAACAATATCATCAAGACACGATGTTTTTTGATCAAAAAAGTAGATGCAATTTTTTTGTTCGGAATATGATGCAAAGTGAAGTGTTACGATAACGATTGCAGAACTGCAATTTCAAATATAAATTGAATGATCTCTATATCTCAAACAGGCGTTACGATATCAATTGGTTTGACATATAAACGCATGCTACACACTGAATCGGTAGACATCACTCGCTTTCGTAGGTATTTCGCATTAGTCTCTGAATGCTGCATGGATGTGTTTATCAATTAAATATCTCCGATAATCATAGTTGCACGAGTCGCGCGGGCTTGTTTGGCGCGACCAAATTATTCCCGTGCTCGTTGCAACGTGACATTAACACTAATGAGTTTATTGTTAAAACTCGCATGTATTTCGATTAGCTCGCTAATCGAATCAGTTATTATTAGCCACGTTCGCGTCAGCTTCACAACGCTCGCGGCATTCTTCCATTTGCACTCTTTGCGTATTTTTCTCTCGCTCCCGATATGCGCGCTTTTTTTTTTCGAAAGAGGTTTTAGCGCGGAGTTTATTAATTACATCAGTTTGGTCTCGTCAAAAAGAAATCCGCCGCTGATGCTTTTTATTTCATTAGTCTTTCCGCGAGTTGCGTTATTCAATTCGCAAATATACAAGAGATGTCGCTTCTTTGAAGATGTGGTGGATTAAAAAAATGTTTTGCACCGCTGATCAAAGGAAACGTTAAATTGATTATTCGAAATAGAAAATATCTATTTTAAAGTTTGCATGGGGGAAAAAAAATTGTTCATAACATATTTTTCGATAACTTTTCTTCCGATTTTAATATGTATTGAATTTGTTAAACAAAATGTGTTTGTTTCAAATTCAGCTGTTTTGCATGTTCTGAAAAAGACAATCATTTTTAGAGGATCTCCTTTTGGATGTACAAAATCATGAAATTCATTATAACGCTGTTACTGTAGTACATTTTTTTGTGATAACAAAGACGTAATTAAAAACCAACAATTTTAATTATGCGCCCTGATTAAACACATGATACAATTACAAGCACATTAAAGTTTCATTTCGGTGAAGCTAACACAGAAAATTGTTCATATACTTTCGTACATTGTTAGATCATAATAGCTTTAAACTTCGACATATTCGGACACGAATATTCTTCCGTTGAGAATTTATGTACGCTCATATATTTTTCACGTCAATTTTTGTATCTGTATATTTGATTCAACATTGGTGATATTTCCCTCATGACTGGGAAACTAATAATGACAAAAAGAAAATGACTGAATGAATCCAAGAAGAGAAAAAGAATAACAGTTTTTTTTTCTCTCTGATCTTATAATTGCGATTCCTCAAAGATGTCACATTTTCAGAAAAGCAGTTTTAATTAAATTTTTCACGTATTCTCATGAATTTTTAATGAACGAGAGGTTGGAAAAGGGTTAAAGAAAGAAAGAAAGACAAAGAAATCTTAATCTTAGGGAAAAAGAAATGGAGGGAAAAAAAGAAAGGAAGAGGACAAATGCAAGCGGGGGAAAACAAAGTAAGACAACGAGTGTACGGATAAAACGGACCAGTCTCGCAAGACGAAGCTGACGGATCCTTAATTAAGGTCTCAGATCGGAACGACGAGATGCGATCTTTCGGGCAGATATATTGCAACTCACTTCGAGTCGCATTGTCTTGCCGTAAACCGTAAACCGATGTCGTCCTTTCGCGCCGTGACCGTATCACTTTGCGAAAGTTGCTTCCTTTGTCCGAACGACGATTAACGAGCCCTTCGTAACAATGCGATTCTTGTTTGATATCGCCGGTAGACAAGCTTTCTTCAAAGTAATTAATACTGCACAATATCTATCGCGCTGCGCTGCGACACCATTAGTATAACGCCGCTTTTTAACTTTTGCTCGATAGTGTGTGCCTTTAATTACAATTTAATCAGAATCAGAAAATAGATCCGCCTACGAAAATCAAAGTCACACATTACAACTTGAAATAAATATATAATCTTTTCATGTTTTTAGTTAATTTTTTTGCACATCAAATAAAAATATGATATTATAAGTTTTGTGAAAAAGAATAAGTTACGGATGCATGATAATATTATTAAGGAAAAAATGTAAGAAAGAAAAAGTGAAAATGTTTTTTATAGTCACTTTCTAAAGTGATTCTAGTGAAGAGTGAAAAATGTCAGAGGTATAAAAAAATTGATATGATTATTTTCTAGTTATTCAAACTATATAGCAGCCGTACAAATTTTTTTCTTTTTTTTTTCAAAATTAAAAATTTAGTATTATTTTCAATTTTGGGATTTAGTTACAATTTTAACAATTATTGAAATAAAAAACTGACAAAAATATAGGCTATTTGAAACAATTTTTTAGTATTATTTCAAAGCCTGGATGACGAAATTAGCTTCCTAGCAATAATCGACGCAAATACGTTTGTTATTAACAGAAATACGAAACAGAATTGTTAAAAAAAACGTGTAACGAGAAAGTGAACAAAAAAAAAAAGAAAAAAAAGAAAGCACTCGATTGCGAATAATTAATTGCAATTATTATGCAAACCAGCAGGTAATATAACAGTACATCCTCATTACTTAATTTCCTGCTTGGCGAGTTGTGATCCGCTATAATAATAATTATCGCCCTGTGAAAATTAAATTCACAAACGCGCAGTAATTATTTAATTAAACACGACACGGCGAAAAATCTGAATGATTTTCATATTGAGGGAGGGTAATTTTTCACGACGGCAGAGACACCTGCGCCACGAGATTGTCGGTCGGCGTGTTCGCAAATCACGGAATCGAGGCGTGAAAAAGGCGCCGGCACCTGCAATCAAATCGATACTTTAATTAAATGCCCGCTTAGTATTTGATCTCGACTGGCAGGCCGTCCTCGAATCGCCCAATCGAACGGCCAAACTAATATATCCCGAGCCGGACATTCTTGCACACAAGACGATTGGTACGCGCAAAAATAATAACCGTGAAACGCTTGAATAATTGCTCAATGGCTCGTTGAAACAAGTTGCGCTATATGGATCCCTCAAAATCTCATCGAATAACAAATAGTCGGATATCTCATGCGCACTTGAATGAAACGTTCAGTCATTCGTTCTTGATTCATACCAATGCCGAAAAGCACAATTTCGCGCGCCCATTCCGACTCGTCTACTTACGCGACATCTGACGCTGCCTTTTATTTATTTTAGTTATTGTTTTGCTCGCTCTTCCGGTGCGAAGATATTTCGAAAATTGTTCCTGCGCGCGTACAAAAACGACAACGTCGGGCACGTGAGAGGCGGTTTTAACTGCAAACAACGCCAGATATGAGCGAGATAAATCTCGAATACGAGCGTTTAGTGCCCTCGGGCCCCACAAACTATGAAAAAGAAAGCAAAACGTGCGACCGACGAGGGGAAAAAAAAAGACGCAGCAAATCTGCAAAAGTTATAATAGCCGGATGCGGACAAGCTGCTTTGTGAAAATATTGCGCCCGGCCGCGAATAAATCCTTGGGTCAACGACGATGACCATTTTCATTACCTGTGAAAAACGATTTGTTGACTTCATAAATTTGCTCAGTCTATAAGCCGTACGCGTATGAACAAAAATTTTTTTTTGCCTTCGAAACCTCCAATCTAAATTGCTGCTGAAATTTACGAAATGTAACAAGTTCGTTTGTTTGTTTATTTATTTATTTTTTTTTCGTTCTTCTTATCTCCGTCCTTCTCGAACTATAAATTGTTTAGTATCGCTCATTAAAAATGTTTTAGCACAATTAAAAGCCAGGGAAAACAAGTTTTTGCGCAAAAAGATGAGACACAAAAAAAGAAGATGAAAGAGATGACGTGGTTCGGAAGATGAAGGATGTAATGACGAAATGTAAGGTTGAGCAGTGCACCTGAGGGTAAGCTATCTATTTACGGAGGCCAAGACGAGGCAATGTAAGACACAAAGAGAGGGTTCAACTCGGTTGCTTATTTCCCAGCAGACCGCTCCTCGTCACTCTCGTCCCGGCATCTTAACTTAGACTTCCCCTCCACTTTTCCTTCCTCGATGTCGCAAACCCTTTTTCGTTGTCGATTACGCTAACGGAACGACCGCTCTATGATTTACCGGCTGTGACATTCATCTTATAAACAAGCTCGTCGTTTTCTTGCTGCTTCGTTTGTCGCGAGCAGCTTTGCATTCTATCCGGTTATATAATTTGGCCGCGCTCCGAACGCCCTCGCATTGTGTTCATGATTCAAAATTTATAAACGTGCGAAAGCGAACGTTTTACTTTTTCGAAATGCAAAGAAGTTGAAATGACTTTCGCACGATTTTTTTCCTGGATGTTGTCAGAATGATACATGCGGAAAAAGATGACGACAACATTTTTACTGAACATTCAAACAACTCGAAATTATTTTTACAAACCAATACAATATAATTCAAAATGTAAAAAAATGATGAAAGAACACTCGGCAAATAAGTACCCTACCGAACACTGTAGTCAACTTTTAAAAATAAAATTGTAGAAAATTCCACATTTTTGTCACGTTAATTCTAATTTTTTCCATGTTGACATTCAAAAATGAAATTTTTTACTCGTAGTACTTTTTTGGAATCTCATTTCAACAGTATTAGTATTATATAAAATTAGACAAAAATTTAGGTTATATTTACACATAAATTTTTTTAGGTTAACTGAAATTATCAATTTTATCACTTTTTCAGCTGAAATATTCAGCAATAAAAATTTTCACTAGTGTTTATATTTGAATCATATGTTAACAGTAAAAGTCAGAAAAAATTTTGACAAAAGAAAGAAAAAAATTAGGTTAGGTTCACACATCTATTTTTTGAGGTTGGCTGCAATGCGAATTTCTTATGTTGTTTTAAATCCGGTTAATTTTTTACACGATCGTTGATTCAGCCGTGGAAAAATAAAAGCTTTAATTGTCTGTCTCACAATTACGATCCAAGAACAATCTCAGAACTCGCGGGGGCAAAATCTATCTGGTATTGTGATTTAAACTGAAATGACAACGTTGTACATTTTCAACTAATTAAAACTCGTGGCTCTTGGCTAACACGCGACTCAAAGTACGATAAAGAAAAGTGGAACTCGGTATACTGAGGTCGGGTTAAACGAAACTGCGAGCGTAAGTTTTTGTGCATAAAATAAAATCGCTCAGATAGATATAGTGCAAACAAAGTTTCCCCTCCTCCCCGCCGCCCCATTCGACATTATTGTTTTGTGCTTTTTTTCTCCGGATCGATGGCAGGACAATAAATTTTAAATCGCGTAATTGGAAAATTGATTCATATCTTTTTTTTTGTCAGATTGAAATAAAATCGAATGTTTTTGATCCTAGTTGAACGACTACGGTTAATGGTTTGTCATCATACACCTATGTTAATTTCCGTTATTGGAATCGTATGAAATCGATCGCACCCTAGTAATATGACACCACGCTTCGATTTTGGTTTAGAACAACGGAATAGCTTTTGTATTGACGTTATTCGCTAACTCGTCGGTTTCTCATGTAACCTAATCACAAACGAAAATTGGAAGGTCTGGCGAACGAGAGTGAACAAATGGCAACACCGTTCTATCAGTAGCAATTGAGGATGATTTATATTTCGATAGTTGTTTCGGATGACCGATTGTAAATAATTAAACACACTGTCTCTGTATGAATTAATGACGTTAGTTCAATTGGATTCAAGTTACGGGACGCAAATTAATGCGCAGTTTGGAGAACCAACGATAGAAAAAAAATTTAATCTTCAGTAAACAGTGATTTGAGTTATTAATTTTTTTTTCCTCCGCCCGAAAGTTGAACGAAAGAAAACTAAAAGAGCGGTATTAATGTGAATTTCCGTGCGATTAACATCGAAAAATGTTCGATCATTTTTGTGTATAAAATATGGCAGAAATATGAAAGTTTAATACAAGTCGGAGTTTCAGACAAATGTCAGTTAATTTGCGCGAAACTTTAAAGTCATAGTTACGATCGTGTCTCTATGCAAAGTTTTCAATTACGAGAAGAGATTTTCCATGTGGATAATTAATTTGCCGTGGCGCGTAAAACAGTTATTCACATAAAAAAAATTTTTTTACTTTCGTTTTTTTTTTCGTATGATTGTTATTCGGCGAGATTTATCTCTATCTTTAATTGTATTTCATCGATAACTGAAACCGTAAAAACGTTTTTTTTTCTGATGGATGTTTTCTTGTTTCTTTTTTTTATTTTTGTTTTTTTTTTTTTTTTCTATTTCAGTCAGCGATGTCTTTCACAAATCAAATCTTGAAACTTTTAATCCAACTGCTGATTGGATTTCCGAAGTTTTAATTGTGATAACATTTTGCAATCAGTTGTTGCTTTTGCCAAAAACTGAATCAAGAATTCGTAAATTCAAAACTGCGAAAATTCATTACGAATCTCATTTTGCATTATACGAAGATCCTTCGCGATAAACATTTCATCAATTACCTCGTTTACTTACATTACTATGGGTATCACCATTCCCAGAATTAATATTCAAATGGAATTGTGATTAATCACGGTGTACGAAACATAAAATCGTTTGTAATTCAACGCAATATTGGTTTTAACAAAAAAACATGAATCATGATAATTCTACCACCGAGTGTGATATTTTAGCAATTGCGCGTTTTGATATGTGAACTTTCTGTTAACCGTTCACGAGAAAAAAAAATTACCCACCTAAAAATTTATTGTTTCTATTGATTACAATTAATTTATAATAGAAATGGCGGTTTTCAATCACCAAACACGTCAAAAATGTTGAAACGACGAAATATAGCGATCTCACGTCGAGAAAAAATTGGAACAATACTAGGGGCGGATATAGAATAATTTTAACAGCAGTGATATCAAACCATACATCGTTCTGAAAACACTCGTTTTTAGACTTGCCACGACAAAGCGAAATATATTTTTTTTCCCTGTGATTTCAAGTCAGATGTTGAATAATTGTACTTTGGAAATTACCATAATTATAACGCGAGCGAAACAATTTGCTAAAAGGAAACAGTCTCGAATCCATCGCATATAGGGAATTGTTCTTTAAATTAATTGTTAAGAGATAACATTTATCAAATTAATAACATCCTGGAGAGGTAAGTACATAATTTGCATGAAAATTTTGCTTATGAATAACATTTAAGGCTTGCCAGAAAAAAAGGCCAGAATGCGAGGTGAACGTTAAAATTTTTGTGTATGCAAATTGGATTCATGATTCGAATAATGTTTATTTCACAATGCAGAGGGATGTATATAATCCCCGTCAGCTATATTTGCGTGCGCGATAGGTTACAAAAATATGCCCGTAAACTTTGATGGATGAATTCAATGTAACGGAAACCAAATTATTGTATCGCAATTTGATGGCGTGTGTTTTTGTCGACAAAGCTTTCCGTCACATGACATTTGTACAACAAAATTCCCTTTGCAACGCTGTCTTTCAATTTTTCATAAACATCACAAATTCGGCGTTACCTCAACAAATTTTTACTTCGATGATCACTTCAATTTTCGTCCGTTATTCTTATTAAATATTTTCGATCAGGTTGGGTAAAAATAATCTGATGAATTAATCGAATCAAATCTTACGCTTTACTCAATTGTTTTTTTTTTTTTTTTTTTTTTTTTTTTGATAGTATTCTCTCTGATATTTGAATTTTTTGAAACTTCATAAAGCAATTTGAGTAATTGTGACGCGTGGAGTAATGTTTAACACTACCGAAATTAAGTTCACACACAAAATAATTTTCTTATCCTTATCGTAATCTTTATTTTCCATTTCATTTTCAAGAAAAATTTCGACTTTTTTTTAAAAAACATATGAAGAGCATTATCTAAAATAACCCTCTAAGTCAACTTACCTGTTCAAAATAATTTTTTATTTCAAAATTTCAATATTGATCACAGATAACATATTTCGATAATAGAACACCCTCACGGACGAAAATATAAACGCAAATTTTATAAACAGAATATACAAATTATTGCCGCTTTTTTATACAAATTTTATATATTTTTTATATTTTATTTTATAAAATTTAATTTTGTAAAATGAAAAATATAAAAAAAATATAATAAGAATATACTGATTATTGCCGTTTTATAAATTTTATATATCTTTTATATTTTTGTAGATATATTAAAATGTATTTTCGTCCGTGAGGGCAGATTTGAACGTTTTTTTTAGAACTTGTTTTACATTCATATTAATGTTAGATGAAAAAAATCTCTGTATTTAGTATCACTTACAGTTTTCATCAGTCTCTTTAAAAAAATTGACTGAGGTTGTTATCTCAGAGAATGTTTAAAATTCATTCAAATAACACATTTACTCTAACTTGTCACAATAATTACTTCAACTGGCCCTAGTCATAATTTTAGGTTTACAGATTTAACGCGAAATCATTTCATGAAAAATAACGATTATGTATTTTATATTTAGAAATTTTTTTGTAAGCAAATGTTTATTCGTAACCATATTTATGCAATCAGAATTTTATACCATGCAATTTTCATGCAAATTGAAATTATGCAAAAAATTTTTCACACGCATTGATTATAATGTTTTTAATTTCTTTTTCATCTCAGACGTAATTAACTTTATGAATTTTGAATTCAAGATGTTCCGATATTATGTGTTCTAATTAAGTAATGTGCTATGAATTTCATATTGTATAATATGTCGTCGTTTTCTCAATGACACTCTAACATTTATTTTTAAATTAAATGTAAAATAATTCAAGCTGATGATTTTCAACCATTCTGATCCTGAAGAAATGTTTATTCATCACTGGACGAATTTTTTCCTCATTCAATTTTTCTTCTCTTAATAAATAAGACACGCAGGCAGTGTTTTAAATATTTTATGTTGGCTGGATCAAAGTAGATGAAAAATGCGAAAATTTGAATATTAATTCGATGTTAGTCGTAATGTCGGGGGAAGAAGGGATGCCCGCGGACGAGCAGCGAGTGCTGAAGTGACGATGAAAAAGCACTAAGCAAAATGAATCATCATATTATAAATAATATAACGCGACTTGTTCCGGTGTTGGTTTCTCGCTCTAGCAAATAATGACAATGAATCAGCGTACACGTTTTTATTCGTGATCCCGGCGGTTGGTAAGCATCATGTCGCGTGAAACACGCACTATTTCTTGTACTCTCTGTTACACCTATTTTACCCCTCATTAATAAGTAATGCATAATCAGCCAAGCCAGACATCGAGCCTGTTTGTTTACAAAAATGAGCTCAGGTCTTGCAATTCTTTCATAAACTTCTCAATTTTTCATTAGATCGCTTGTTGATAATTTGCTTGACGAGAACGATTGTTATATTGCTCGGTAAATGAAAAACTATTAAAAAACACAAAAATCAATGAGAAACGATCTACAAATACTCGATGCGGTATTTTTACCCCCTTTTTTAACCCTTTTTACAAAAAGTCCTGTTCAAAATCAAGTGAATGTTTTTCTGTCTGAAAATCACAATAACAAAATATTTTCGATCTTCTCAACCATAAAAAGTCCGTTGATCGAACACGCTAGATTTGAAATTTACAATTGCAAATTGTTGTAAATTAATTAGTAAAGGTCGTGCAAAATAACTGTAAAAGTTTGTCACTGTCACACTTTGAGCGAAAAACAAATTAATGTTGAATGGTGAAGTTACGTGAATGTTGGATAATTTTTTGAAAAATTAAACAAATCTAATAAAACTACTAGAAAATTTGAAAATTAGAGGAGAGTAATAATCATTATGTTTCTGGAGCACTTAATTATTATTACTTAGATGTTATAACACTGCAAAACTAACATCAAAAACAACAATTAAAAACTTTTATCCAACTATCATTCAAAAACATATTAGGCTCTAAAATTTATAATTGGATTTTGAAAAAATTATTTATAATATAATCTCAGATGGGAAAATCAGGGCTGTTCTGAAATCGTGATGAATCTGCTATTTCCTTATAAAAATTTATATTGTTTTACAAAATTTATAATGTCATTTCTTTAAATAACAAAATTCAGAGTTGAAATCAAAAACTTGAAACTGAAAACTCATTTTTCACTTGCACTGAGAAAAGACTCATGTTTTTATCAAAAACAATTACTTTCAAGACATATAGAAAATAGAATAAAATAGTTGAGCTAAAATGAATATTAGTCAAACTTAGCTCAAAATGTACTGTTATTTTACAATCAACAGATCCTTCTGTATTTGTTAACTAAAATGACGGAATTAATGGTTAATTTCCCTTTCGGAGCAAAGTAAACAAAGATTTTCGCAGAGTTTACGCAGGAGAAGCACGAAATTGGATTACATTTCTGTATTATACGTAACAATAAAAATATAAACTGCACCTAAGAGCCATGGGGGGTTGAATAAATGTTTACTATCGGGCATGTTTTAATTGCCATAAGTGAATTACAGAAAACAGCATTCGTTATTAGATATATTAATTAGTGATTATCTTATTTTATAAATTCACTTTAATGGATGTTGAAAGCAATTTCATGAATTACACACATTTCGATTAAAATAACAAAATTAAATCCATGGCAATAAGTTATATTTGTTTTTAATAAATATACAATGAATTTATTTCTCGTAATAATTTATTATGCGACGAACTAATTGAAAGGAAAATATCATATTTTGCCATTTCGTAATTATTAACCAGAAAAAAGCGTTTGATAATAAAAGCACACAGGGACGTTTGTGAGATGCAAACTGAGACGTCAGAAACAAAAGCCTCCATGCAGGTAATTAATTTCTTTTTTTTTTTTACCATTTTTTACCATTTCACTGACGTCGGATAATAATTATGATTGGTTGTTCGTTTCCAGTTAATTTGGAGTGTTTCATTATATGTATTAACTTTTGTTTGAGTAATCTTTTTAATTTTTTTCATTTGTACTTTCGCCAATTTTCGCGCAACAACTTGAAAACGAATTGTTTAACAAGCGTTGAACATTTCATTGAAAGAGCGTAATTTATTTCCAATGTTTCTAGAGTACGAAACCCCCGTTGGAATGCCTGTCATTTCGGCGAGCGGTCCAAAATGAAAATCGATGAGATTCAGAAAAGGATGCTTAAGTAGTACGGTTTTAGGTACATCAAAGGACTGAAAGTGGACCTAACTCTTGATGCGACAAGATTGAATTACTTTGATATTAAACGTTGAAATATATTTAAACTCCGACGTAATATTTGCGCTGCAGGTCAAAATCAAACAAAACCATCATAAAAAACACAGTGCAAATAATCGACGAGGGAAAACAAAAATGTTTTTAAATTCGTCGTCAATAAGTGGAACAAAATATGAAAATTTGTTTACTGCTTTGTATCACGCATAATTTTGTAGCAAATATTATTCATGAGCCTTTGAAATATAAACTTTTTTTGACGTGACAACGTCTTATAAATCGGTAGATAGGGGGGCCTTCGAGAAAATTCTAGCAGTGTGCGTGCAGAAACTCTAGCAGTGTGCGTGCAAAAACTTTTGCAGTGTGCACACTGCTAGAG
>JAAMPD010002964.1:0-12081 GCA_025266255.1 Trissolcus basalis
CAACACGTATTCCTATAGCCATTTCACTCTAATCGAAGGACAGAGAATATTTTGCCTACTTCCATTGGTCCACACACACATATAGAGAACTGTCAAATGAACATTGATTTGTACCGATTGACCGCAACGGGTTAAGAGGATGTCTAAGTCGATGGCGAAGTTCAAATCCTGTTTTTGGCGGGAAAATCAATGTTTGGTGAATTTCTCGAAAAAATGGTAGAAATATTGACGACATTCATAATCAGACGAATCTTTAATCGTTTTAGAGTATTTTGGAACAAATACCAAGACAATTGATTGTGAAATGCGATCACAAGTAGTGACCGCGTTTTTTCTGTAAATTTGGCATCTGCCTAGCCCACCTCAAAAACGCGGTCACTAAATATGATCGCATTTTACAATCAATTGTTGCATTTTGAATTTGTGAATAATCTATAATAATGAGAGAATCGTCTGATATAAAAATTAGTAAACAACTCGTGTTTACTCTCATTGAAAAATAACAAAAACAAAATTTTTACACCAATGTCGGTAATGTAGGTCGCACACGACTTAGACATCCTCTTAAGGTGATGGATGAGTCGTATAGGTGCGACAAAGATGACATTAACGAAGCATCTATGAATGTGAGAAAGATAAGACGAGATTGACTTATGCATCACCTTAAGGTGAAATGTCATGTAATATATTTGTCTCTCTCACACACTTTAGTTACTTTTCGTACAATAATTTTGTAATAATATTATTAAAAAATTGGCCTTCAAGTGACCTTGATATATCATGGGAAAATATTTTGACTGAATTAAAATCAATTTTTGTTGCAACCCGTTGTTGAAAAATGGGGAAAAAAAACTTGACGCACAAGAAAATTTTGTTCGTGGGCTAGCGTATAGCTAGGGAGTAAACTGACCAATCTTTTAGCGTCGTTAGCAGTCGCTATAGTAAAGTCATTTGACCGTATAGACTCTCCTGTCTGGTGCCAGTGAAACAACATAGAAGAAAGAAGAAGCTAAGGAGAAATAAACTATAATTCAGTTTACTCGTATGCTTGGTGGAATCGATGAGCCCTCAATTGATGCTGAAGAATTGAAAGAATTTTTGCGTCCATATCCTATTAATTTAGAATGGTCAAAACCAGTTAAAATCGAACAATTAAATAAAATCTTACCGAATGGTACTAAAAACTATACGGGTACATTTAAGTTGATGTTTGATATCGATGTAATTCTTGGAAAGGTGGAATATACATATAATATATATGTATATATAATAATATATAAATACATATAATATATATGTATATATAATAATATATAAATACATATAATAATATGGAGAATCTTTTATTTGAATTTATTTATATCTAAAGTTCAAAGATGTTATAACTGTTAACGTATTGGACATTCGAGTAGATTTTGCAAGGGCAGCAATAAGCCCATATGCACTATATGTGCAACTCATTCAAATGAAAATTGTAATCATACTGGTGTACCTGAGTGTATCAATTGTTTGCGAAATAACATTAGCGATTGTAACCATACTGCGTCTGATTCTAAATGTCCAATGTTCATTTGGAACAAAAAAGTTGAATTTTTGGTGGCCAAACTTGATAAACTATTTAAGGTCTGTGCGGATAAATACTGCGGATCTACTACGTAGTGTGGACCACATGAATAAGTCGTGTGGCCACACGACCAGATCATTTATGATAAACTACTCAGTTGTTTATGAACTCTTTTAGAATGGAATTTTGCGATAAACGAGTCAGTCGTTTATACTTCTCTCAGTGTATAGAGATTATTAAATTGGTTTGTGATGCTACGGGGGTAGAATTCAGGGACTCTAAAGAATTCAAGTACTTTTGCTCGGAGACATTAAAATCACTTTCTAATGACCTCTTATTCGCGTGATTTGTATCGTGGCTTAAATATACTACAATGGAATTGTCGTTCAATCTCCAACAAGACCGTGGATGACGAATCACGGACTATCCTTAGCTCTTGGCAAAACGGAGATCGTGATCTTCACAAAAAAGAGAATTAATACCATGGCAGAGGTGCGAGTTGGCAACCAGCTCATCTCGACCAAACCGGCAATAAAGTATCTCGGAGTTACGATTGACACAAAACTCAACTTCGGCGAACAGGTCAGGCGCACTGCGGACAAGGCAGCATTGAGGGCGGCCTCTCTGAGCAGGCTGATGGCCAACACCAGCGGACCCAAGTCCAGTAAACGCCGTCTACTCATAAGTGTAGTCAATTCCATCCTCCTGTACGGCGCCGAAGTGTGGGCACGCGCCCTCGACAAGAAGGTATACCGAAACCGTCTCAGTAGAGTCCAACGATTGGCAGCCCTTCGAGTAGCGTCGTCGTACAGAACGGTTTCAGAACCAGCGATTATGGTCCTTGCTGGTACCATAATCGTTGCATTTTTGCACAGGAACGACAGCGAATTTACCAGCGGAAGGATGAATTCGCAGAAATTGGCAAACCAGCCATCATCCAGGAGGAAAGAGGTCGAACGCTACAACTCTGACAGGAGTTCTGGGACAACGAGAGCCGCGGAAGATGGACCGCAAAGCTCATCCCAGACGTTAAGACGTGGATCTCTAGGTCACATGGAGAGATCGACTACTACGTGACCCAATTCCTCAGTGGCCACGGATATTCCTGCACAGGATTCAGAAAGCCGTCTCTGCAGAATGTTTATTCTGCCCTGGCGCCTATGACGATGCTGAACACACTTTTAGAGTATGTGATAAATGATCGCACTACAGAGCCGCCCTAGAATTGGACATCGGACCGCTCACAACTGAGACCATGATAAAGAAGACGTTAAACAATGAAGCTTCTTCTTTGTTGGTTAAACTGGCTCCAGACTGCTGTCTATACGGCCAAAGCAACGACACCTGGCGGGGCCGTTCAAAATCCGCGCTGAGCGCCAAAATACGAATCCAGGATGGATGGGTGATGAAAGTCGTGCCGTTATCAGCACGTTGTCACAGGTTTGTTCTTCGTAGAAGAGAGGTCCTGGTTTGGAGAGATGACTCTCAATACAGCGATCTGTGAGGGAAAAAGCACTCTCTTCCGAACGATGTCTTCTCAATTGGATTCCGCCAGGGTCACAGTCAGTGTCTCGAGTCAGTTTTTATAATTAGACGAGGTTTACCTTTCTCAAAGGTTCACAGAATTATCAAATATCGGGTCTAGTATTTTTTATATAAATTAATAAAGGTAAAATATAACGTTCATCTAAATTTTTCAAAATTTGATGTAAGTCAAACGGAAACGTTATTTTATTTTTTATCCACGTATCAAAAAGTACTTTGCGTTGAGCGTTAAATTTGGGACACAGAAATAAAAAATGCTTCAGATCATCCACCGCACTATCGCAGAATTTGCATGCGGGGGAATTCGTCAATTTTTTGCGAAATAAACTGTGACCAATATCAACATGATCCGATCTAAGTCTATTAATGGTATTTATATCATACCTATTTAGTTTGTGTCCCCCGGCGAACCAAGGCCTTGACGAGGGAGTATAATAATGTTCAAAATACGACTTGCCACATACATATTCATAAAAATCAGGATACGGGATTTTTCAGGTGGGGGTAATATGTAATCTTATATATAAGCTAATATGCACTCTTAGCGAGCTGGTCAACTTTTTCATTGTGGACAATACCCACGTGGGACGGAATCCAAATGAAGAAGATTTTTATATCATATAAATTACAAAGTGAATCTAATTTTTTCAAAATTTCATACGAAATATAATTGTCCAATTTATTTTTTGTTGTGACTAAGGATTTTAATGAGCTTTCTGAGTCAGAAAAAAATGGCAAATTGAGTATAGTTATGAGATTGGGATTGTTAAATCTCATTAATTTTATCAAGTGTTATATTGATCGCGGTCAGCTCAGCTGAATAGATCGATGTCTGTGGGAATAGACGTGATTGTTTTCGTCAATTGGGGTGTGGGCAGTAGGTGGCGGCACCCACGTGGTTACAGTCCTCACCCTTGGACCCGTCCGTGAAAAAACAGAGACTACGCTCATAGATTTCATGGAACTGGTCATAAAAAATGGCATTGTTTTCTGCAAGAGAATCGGAGAAAGTTTCTTATCTGAAAATAAAATCTCTACTTTATCTTTGTTCAATAATTTGAATTCTATCATAGGAAGAAAAGTCTATTTGGAGTTCCAGTAACAGTATCAGTTTGGTAGGAACGTGGTCACTGCCCAGTGTGTTCGCCATTACGTCTCAATGAGAATAAAGAATCAGATTATTTGAAACAATAGATAGATCAATGGCAGACGACGATCTGCCACTGTGCGCGTAAAACGTTCTAGAACCTCTATTATTTACGTATAAATTATTTTCAAACAAAAGTTCAAGAAAATAATCACTATGCAGGGAATCGTGATTACCGCCCCACTATTCGTTATGTAAATTAAAATCACTGCCTAAAATCAGGTTATTTTTATATCGGTCGATTAAATCAAAAAAATTTTTCCAGTATTCTCTAGATAGCGCGATAGATGGTGATCTGTAAAATAAAATTATATTAACCGTACCTATAGAACTGTTGATAGAAATACCAATCAACTCTCCTTCGAAATTGTCAGTGTTGAGATCCAAAATCTCGTACTGCAAATCTCCACGGAATACGATTGTAGATCCACCTTTACCGTTATCATTGATATGTCTGATTGATTTAAAGTTTTTGAAATTTACATATTTTTCTGATCTTTGACTTAGTAGGGTTTCATTTAAGAGTACTATATCATACGATTGCAAGAAAAGGTCTATATCTTGTTTTTTACTAAATAAACCTTGACAATTCCACTGAAGTATGCGTAAGTTTTTGGACATGACTAGATAGAGGTTACCAAAAATAATAAAATAAATTAGTACGAATAAAAACAAGAATAGCTATAATAAATTATCTAAAAATAGTTAATAGAGATATAAAATAAAATTACACTATTTTGGATGACTATAAATCAATGTGTCATATGTTAGTTTAATGATTGAAGATTGCAAGTAAATTGAAAAGAGAAACGAAATCAAATTTAATTAATTTCTCAGGTTTGTTGTAAAATTGGTAAACTATAGAAATTATAATAAGTCCAAAAAATGAGTGAGACAGGTTTTTCTCCAGTATGTCGAGTTGGTTTGAGGGGATATATTTTTTTAATGAACTTGGAAAAATTCAAGTTCGGCCCCACATCTTGACGTGTGGGTGAGTTCGATCTCCCGACACGCCGGTGATTTGATGGGGCAACCTCGTCACCGTGGTTTTCAGAAGTAACATTAACCGGGGTTTTGTCAGAATGATTTTTGTTATTAGCTATAAAAGACGCGGCTATCTTGTTATGTTTGCGATGTTGTTTTGGTTTCGAGAACGTTGTTGGTATAAACGCTTCAAACTCGTTTTCTTTTTCCGTCTCGGATAGCAACGGGAAGAATTTATTCGATAACGCGAAAACGTCCCCGCCGCGGTCATCCGAATCAACACGATTCCCATGATAGATATCCTTCGCAGTATGCAAACTGACATTTTTACGGTGTTTAATATCGTTGATTGATTTTTCCCTATGAAAAACGCTGCATTTGCGGCTGTCGGTGGCCCAGTGGTCCCCGTCGCAATTAATACAACGAGGTTCACTTTGCTCGTCAGGGCAAACAACACCTGATGGATGTTGTGTTCCTTTGCATTTCAGGCAGCGAGATCTGCTTTTGCAGAAACGAGAGGTGTGGTTGAACCTGAAACAGTTTTGACACTGATTAATACGTGGGATGTGTTCCATTACCTTGTAAATGCAATAATCGAATTTTATTTTAGATGAAAGAAAGCTGCAAGTAAAATCAATTAAAAGTGTCTCGGATGGCTCCCAAGAAAAGGTGCCATCCGCGCGTTTCATTTTTCTGTTAAACCGAGTAATTTGTGCTATTCTGATATCGCCAGTCTTGGCATTCTTTTCAAAATATTCGAGATTGATTGAAGTATATATACCGCGCACAATGCCTCTCCGAATAACAGAACGTGGAATTTAAATTTTATCCGTGGAATAAAAACATCCAGGTTGTTCATTTTGAAGGCATCGTTTGAGATAAGGCTGTTAGCAAGTTTGGGTGAGCTTGTTTTGATCGAAAATTTATTAAAAACCGATATTTTCGACCGTGAAATCAACCTTATCATTTATACTCATGAGAATGTTTCCAAGTTTAGATTGATTTAATCTTTTTTTGGGCTCAGATGGGTTTTTATAAATTGCATGGACCACAAAAGGGGTGGTGTGATTTTCACTAAATGAATTAATAAAAGATTTGGTGTTGGCTTTATTATTCCATGTTTTTTGGGGAATTAGTAGTGGGGGTTGAGCGTGGTCATTATTCAAAATTAAATTTTGCCGTGTCGTATTTTCAACGCGAGAATTGTCATTTTTTTTGTTAGGTTCATCGAGAACGTGAGCTTTTCTTTTACGTTTAATCTCGTCAATTAACATTGGCTTGCTGAAAGAACCGTCAATTAAGTTCGATGGAGGTATATTCCCATCAGTTATTACGCTAGAATTGTCGAAACCCGCAGACTGCGAGTCGTGCGGCAGATTCACCGAATCATCGTCATTCAACATTCTGTGTCACAATTGCTCACGCAAAGGGGGGAGACAAAGAAAAAGAAAAAAAAAAGAAATAGACTAACCAGGTTATAAAGCAAAAGGATAGAGCTGAACGCGGAAATAATTCACCTTTGGTCAGAGGCTTACCTTGACTAGGTTACCGTTCGTCAGTTATGGTTATGGTCGTCCAGTTGTTGTTATAGTTGCTGTAGGCCAGCGATGTCAATTTATTTTTCAGCTCCCATATTGGAGTCGTATGACTCGCTACTCGATTTACCGTCAAATTCTTTTCAGAATTTCTGTATTATCTCACAAATCCACCGACATAGACTCGACGATGCCAGCGCGAAAACGTGAATCAAACAACGAAGCTAACTGGCACCGGTTTGCAGATTTTATCCGGACTATTTTGGAAGAGAAGAAAACTCATTTGGAAGCAGCTGAACAGAGAAGGAGATAAAGAGCCACCAGGCTAAAAGAAATGGCCCCCACTTGAAGTAATGTGATAAACGGTCCCAGTGTGGTGCCCAGGAGCCGGGGGGGTGTTTTAGTCGGTAGTCTGTTCGCGGGAGTCCGACGCACTGTTGGGTGCTCCATATCACCCTTCGTGCGTCAACGAATTTCACCCCCCCAAAAAAATTTTCTTTCCAACAAGAAATATTTTGTCTTCTATTATTGAAGATTATAAAATAGATGTGTTTTGTTTTTGAGATACTTTCCTGAAGTGTGATCATTGTTTTTTTCCCAGGTTATGATTTATTTCAAGAGAAAGACTAACTTCCCTTAGTGGAGGGTTGGGGTTTTCAATTAACAAATGTCTCAAGTATTCTTCGCTTAACCAAGATAGTTTACAATTTATAAAAATATGCTTTGATTGTAATGTTGAAATTTCTATTATAAAAATCTATTTAAATGATATAGAGGATAAGTTTGTTACTATTATTATTATTTATTCCTCCTAGACCCAGTACACGTTTTACTGATAATAAATTCTGAGATAAGTTTTTTGATTATGTCAACAAATTTCTGAATTGAATTATAATCTGTGATTTTAATGCCTAGAATCCACTGTGGTCTTCCTTTAATACCAACAATCATGAAGGATCTAAATTATTGTATAAGGCTAGCATTGATAGTGATTTTGTTTGTCTCTGAATAACCGTCATTATATTTATATGAAAAAAGATGGATCATTTGAGGATGTATTAGACTTATGTTTTGCTGACTCAAGTATTGCCAATTTATGTTCTTGAGAGGTTCTAAATTACAATTACAACAGTGATCACTTTCCCACCCTAGTTAAATTTGATCTATTCTTTATTGATGATATCGATTATAGACCTCATTTTAATTATTCTAGAGTTAACTGGGAGAAGTTCAGAAATGCGTGTTCTTAAATTTCGGAAAATTTTGCTATAACAGATGATACGAATATTGATGTTATCTACGAAAATTTTGTGAGCACAGTCAATTCGGTTCTTTTTGAATCGGGCGCAACTAGAGTAGTCTATGAGAAATTCAAAGAATCTTTTAAGTGCTTTTGGGGGAACGATACATGTAAAAAATTTATGACTGAAAAAATAGAATATAAAAAAAAATAGAATAAAGTTGAAATCCTTTCCTAATAATACGCCTGAAAATTTAGCAGAGTATGATAAAGTTTGTGTGAGAATACGGAAAAAACTCGCGAAAGTTAGATTTAAAGAATTTGTAAAATTTTGCGATACTTTGAATGAAAATACAGATCCTAGTTTCATTTTCAAGTTCGCTAAAAGTATTAAAAATAAAAAAGCAAATGCTTTAGTACAACCTGTTTCTATCATTGTTAACCTTGCAAAAGTTAAAGCTAAGTTGGATTCAATTTCTGATAGGCGAGATACTTCAGTTCTTGATGATTATGTGAACTATAAAGAGGATTTTCTTAAAACATCGCTACACTTCTTGTCATCAAAAACATGCGTTTATGATGAAATATTTCAGCTTTCAGGAATTATCTGCTGCTTGATTCCTTTAAAATTAAGACCGCACCTGGTCCCGATAAAATATCTCTAAGTCTTAGAAAATCTTATATCTCTATATCTAAGTCTTAAAAAATCTTTTTAATAATGCATTGGAAATTCCAATGCATCAGTCCAAGTCCAAGTCCAAGTCATTGAATATATATTTATATAATATTAATTCTTATTTACTGGAATCTAATAAGGATTGATTTTTATTTTTTATAACGTTCAAATTTGCAGAAGTTTTATTCGTCTTTTTACACGCAGAAAAATATTTTGGAAAAACTGCTATTGTTTATAGGAATTAGGCTACACTAAGCATTGTTTCTAATATTTTCCTATAAACTATAGGAAAAATTATATTCAACTATAGGAAAAATTGTATGAATCTTAAACGATTTTAATAAGAATTTTCAATTTCTTGAAGTAAGTCGTACAAGATTCATACAACTTTTTGTTTGTTTTTGTTGTCGTTTCATTGACAAGGTAGGATTCAAATTGTTGTAAAATAATAAGAGTTAGTTCTCTCGCTCGAGTTTCTTTTTCCTTCTTGATGTTAACGTTTCTTTTGTGCTTTGCCGGCTAATTTATTACTAGATTGTTTCATTAATTTATTTATTCATTATCATCAATTAATCAATTTAATTATCATTCTGTTTGTTGTTTAAAAAGAAAAATTTTATAAATTTGTTATTCGACCGGTCAAATATAAGCCCCAACACAGGCATTTAAACCTAAAACAAATCTCATTTATTTATTATTCCGAACCCGAAAGGTAACATTGGCGCCCAACGTAAGGCTCGAGTTTGAAGAGAACTGACTTTTAAAATAACCTAAAAAGATCAAATCCTAAAAAAAAATTTTTTTAATCATTTTTTTGTTTTTACAGATTCAACATTTCAACTGCGAAAACAAAGCCAAAAATAAATTTTCTTGTTTTTTTGTTACCAAAATGCCAGAAAAGTGTTTAAACGTAGCGAAGGAGGGCTCTGACTCCGATTCATTCCGCTCAACCACCGAAGCGATCAATCCTATCCCAGCACCACCCCCCCCCCATTCCAAAAATAACCGAAAAGGTGTATCCCCGTTTTGAAATTGACATTGAGGAGCTTTTAAACGTCAAATCCCAATTGCGAAAGGTAAAATCGGACTCTAACTTGTCCGATGAAAGGAAAAAACTGTCAAAAAAGAAAACTTCTGTCCCAAAATTGACCTTCAACGATGAGGATGAGATCCAGTCAGATGACTCAAACATGTCAAAGAAAAGTACTAGATCCCGAAAAAAGAGAGAAACCCCTTCCACTTCTAGGGTTTTGAGATCTGCCTCAGAGACGGACAAAACATGGGATCGTCTGGAACAAAAGCTGGAAGAAGCTAGAGCAGCTAGAAAAAAGCTCGAGGAAGGCCTGAAAAAGGCAGAGAAAAGATCGAAGGACCTAGAGGAAAAGCTAACACACGATCTTGAGGACATTCAAGAAACCATACTCGATGCCCAGGACGAGACCAACCAAAGGCTTAATGAAGTAACCTCAAAGGTAGAAAAGTCAGCTGAGGTGATGGGCAATGTCCTGGAGGAGCACCTGTTTGTCATCGACAATATGAATTGAATAAAACAAACAGCTGCCAACCAACAAAATCAGATCGATGAGATCAAGAACAGAGGTCCAAGTGGCACTAGTGCTCCCACGGCAAGAGTAATGCCAGGAAAGTGGGAGATCCCTACTTTTAATGGCAATGACAATCCCATAAAATATCTTCGGGAATTTGAACATTATTGGCGAGCTCTTGACTTCCAAGGGTGCCAATTTGATTATCTTTGCAATGCAAGTCTGAAAGGTACAGCTGGTGACTGGTGGCGTCTAGTTAGGGATGACATTTCTGATTTCAATACCTTTCAGGAAAGATTCAAAAGGAGATATTGGAATGACAATATCCAAGAGAAGGTAAGGGAAAACTTGCATTTTGGGTATCACGACCCGCAAGGAAACCTTTCTCACGTCGAATACGCTACTAAAAAGATCAGCTTGATTAGGGATTTAGACAACGCCCCTTCAACCGCAAACATTATCAAATTGCTTTCTCGTCACTTCGGTTTGGATGTCCAAAGAGCCATTTTGCTCAGCGGGAAATTCGATTTGGACAGTTTTTTGGATCTTCTCGATACTTTTGATCAGGCGGGTAGAATAAATGGTCCCAGGGGAAATTCAGGTCAATTTAGGAACCAAAACAATTCAAATTTCATTAGATATGATAATAACTCCCAAAACTTTGGAGGGGGTAACAACGGGCAACGAAATGGTGGTTTCCAAAATAGGGATCCACGCAATAATTATCAGAGCAACCAAGCAAATAACAATCAACAAAGTAATTATCGGCAGAACAATAATAATTTCAATCGGCAAAATAACAACGGCTTCAATCGGCAAAATAATAATTTTTCTTTCAGGCAAAATGATAACAGACAAAATAGTGGTAACTTCAATAGACAAAACAACGGGAATTTCAATAGGCAAAATGACAATTATTACCGGCAAAATGATAGGAATTACAATGATAGAAATTTCAATAACAATCGCAGCAATCAAATTTACGATAATCGTGGAAATTTTCAAACTAATCAGAGCCAAGATGCTCGACGCGTAAATCAAATCGCACAAAATAATCCAAATCCAGCTGAAACAAATCAGGAAGCCACCAATCCGTTTCTAGCCCAGCAGGAAAACTGCCAGAGCCTGCACTAGAAACGCCAAAGCTTCCTGAAGTCAAATCAAATGAACCTTTAAATTTCGAAATTGTTCCAAATAACAGCGCTGATAATGAGGTTCAACCGGAACCATTAATTGAAAATGAGGAAAATTTGGATTCTAGTGCAGGTGCAAAATTAAACCTGTGTGAAATTAATTTACATCAAAAAGAGGAAAAAACATTCTAGTGTCCAAAAATAGAAATCAAGGTACAGGGTGTGATAACAGAGGCACTCATTGATACAGGAAGTAAAATTACATGTATTTCAGAAGATTTCTATAATGAAAATATTCAAATGTTCAAGGAATGTCCATGCTTGCCAGTGGTCGGTACCACAGTTTCAGGTGCAACAGCTGGAAGGCCTGTTAAAATCAAAAAGCAAATATTTGCAGAAATTTCAGTTAACGAGCTCTCAATTAGTCAAACGGTGATAATTGTTCCAAAGTTGAACGAAAATTGTATTTTGGGTATTGATATTTTGAAAATAATGAAAGGTTATATCGATTTAGGAGGTGATTTTGTTGAATTTTTCGGAAAAGGAGAAAAAGTAAAAGTAGAGTTCGTAGTTGAGAATCAAGATGTATCAATGGCAATTCACATGTTGGAAATGAACAAAGAGCAAAGCATGGACCTGTCGGACGAGGAAATTAGAGAAAAGCTTAAAGATTGCCCCAGTATCACTGAGCAGCAAAAAGAAAAGTTTAGAAA
>JAAMPD010002965.1:0-12080 GCA_025266255.1 Trissolcus basalis
CCCATATCAGGATGCCACGCATGAACCTCGCCAGATTCCAATCAGGCAACCACATCCATGGGCAGCCTTGTGGGGCCCAAATCTTGAAACACGGTAGCCGAGTTTGATTTCTACTTGGGTAGTATTGAATATCATTTTATCGTCGGATCATCCGTGGCGAAGTGGCGTTTTTATCTTCCATCTCTCTTGCGATGACTCTAATCGCGGCCATTGAGGGCTGCAGATACCATAAATTGCAGCGCCATCGATGCCCGGCTCTGGCTCGCTCTTCTTTGTACTCCGCGTAAGATTTTATTCGCAGATTACCTGCGACGCGCAATCCGAACGGAAATTGCCTCCGTTTCCCCGCGTAAACGAGCTATTATCCGCCGAGAGCATGCACGCTGGCACTTTATATTTAAACCAACCGCTTTCTATTCAAAATTGTCCGAAGCGCCGCGCCCTGGCCTTATCGTCCTGGTTGCGTGAGGGCCCGATATAGATATCCGCTGTCATCTCGGCTCCTTCGGTCTAATTTTATTTGCACGCCGATGGAGCAGTTTTCAATTTGATTGGCCGACGCTCACAAGTTAGATTTATGCCCCACTTTTTGCGCCGACCCCGGGAATAATAAATTCCATCGCATCTTCTCGGTTGCTCCATCTGAGCACGCGAAATTTCATTCCAACGATTCCCAACGTCCGACCGAATAAAATTATATGCTCTAAAATTGGATGATTCCATTACGTGGATCTAAGCTCGCGAGCAGACAAAAATCTTTGCATGCAAAACACATCGGATGTTTCTTTTGCCAAAATCCGTTCTTCCGTGTAGCAGAGAGAAGCTGCTGCGAAATCGGAGACGGGGATCAGATATTGTTTCTGAATAGATCAGCGCTGAGAGACGCGCTGACATTATCGGATGACGTTGTTGTTCCTGGGGTTATATCTTTGGGCTACCAACTGCCCGGAACAAATAGCTTTTTTCGTGTACCACTCGCTCTTCATCACGGCCGTTCGAGTATTGATTCCGGGTTCCTTTTTTGACAGTCGATAAAATTGTTTACCCGCGCCGCCAAGTCTGCTTTACCGACTTGAATGAAAATGAATTATAACAAGTTATTATTGAATATAAAGTCGAGTTACTTCTTCTTTTTTTTTCTTTTAAATTAGGTCAACCGTGATCGCAGGGTGGAACGGACAGCATGTCAATCATAATTCGAGGAGCGAAAGGGCCGGCCGAGGAAAAGTCGACGAGAGCGACCGAAGCCGCGTCAGCAGTTTGTTAACTGGCAGATGGGAGCTTTCTTGACAGATGTTTTAGGGGTATCCGAAAAACCATATAACTACTTTAGCGAATATTCGAGACTTCGGACGGAGTAAACGACTTTCCAAGCCACAAGGGGTTAACTTCTTTCTTCGATCTTCTTTCCAACTTTTCAATTTTCGCAAATCCCTCAATTCTGATGACGTGGAATAAAACTCAACGCGCAAAACGAGCGGCTCCCCCGTCTCAGTTCGGCCTAACTTTTCGGAAATTAAAAATTAGCCGGCCGTTGGACTGGGATTGATGTGCCAAGTTGGTAGGCCTGACTTTGACAGGCGTAACACCCAACAAATTGCCCGTAAAACACAGCCCGCAAAATCTCCCGTACGAGTTCTTAACAGGATTCCGTGCTTTGCAAAACGCCGTAAATCACGCGGCGAATAATGCACCCGGAGCCCCGGCTCTGTCTAAGGACAACGCAATGATCCCTATCTTCAGACAGTGCTCTTCATTTTGCACTCCTAATGATGCTATTCGTATCGTGCAAATGTGTAGGATTCCACTTGAGCCGACCCGAAATGAGGGTGCCCCAGTAGTTGCGCTATACAATATATAACACGGCGAATTTTAATTAACACGGTCCTAGTGGATATCAAACAGAGACAGGGACAAACAACATCGTTCATCTTTTCGCTGGATTGACCAGATAGGTGTTGATCGATTTATCGGCAATGTTTTTTTCCCTTTGTTCATGCCATGCGAGACTCACGTTTTTCGTGTCGGTTCAAGAAAACAGCTTGACATGAAAATTCATCATGTTTCTTCCGTCGTCAAGGAGCTCTCTCTTTCTCTCTCTCTCTATCTCTTTCGCTCTCCACCTCCTCTTCCATTGATCGCAGGTTTTTTGTTGACACTTGACAGCAATTTCAACTGCATGAGTATGCAGTTTGCGAGCTTGCATCAAAAACGCGAAAGTAATTCAGCGAGATCGACGAAAAAGTTTGGCGTGTGTATGTGCGCTGCTGGCGCGTACTTCAAGTTACAGTTATACTGTATAAACTGTGCGCGATGACATATGAATGATATGAATCAAAACTGTGTTTGGGTCTCGAACACGGTCGAGAAATATCACAAAGAGCTGGTACGGAAAAGGTGAAGTAAAACATGCGCGAGGGGGAACGTTCATAAATCATGTATGCGATTTTGATATTTGCAAAGAATGCATATATGCCATCGGGGGCTCTCTCCTTTCATCGACGAAATTTTTCATTCGATGAGCTTTTATTGAAAATGTTCATCAAACGGCTATTCGGATGAAGATATAAAATCAAAAATACAAATCCAACTCGACTCTCTCGTTTTTCTCATTAGGCTGTGTATCATTTTGTCGGATGAAAGTCGAATATATTTCACAATAATTAAACGAAAAATGTGTGTACACTATTTTTTTTCGGTGTAATTTTTTTTTTTTTAATCAAAGTTTTGATCTTTGATGAGGTACATTTTGTCGAGGTAGAAAAATATTTTGTCGACAAAAATGTTCACGGTAATTTTCTTGATTAATATTTCAAATATTAATAATGTATTTCAAATATTTCACAAAAATTACAAACGTTCTTGAAATTTATCTTGACAGACTGCCAGGTACTGTTTTAGAAAATGTGTATCATACATGCTTGAGAGTTTAATCACCAATTTTCAGTTCTTAGCACATCATTATAATTTAATAATAAAATATAACAAACTTTTTAATTTTACTTCAACATTTCAAAATTTATTTCATTCAACAAAAACAATATTATGTCAAGCAAAAAAGAAAACTCACAAATTGTAAATTTGTTTGCCGAATGTTATATTATTTTGATGAATAGAAGTTGTGATATTCGAAGATGTCAATTCTGTCGTGGCAATAAACTTTTGACAAATTCTCATGGTCCGATAATGGGTACCGACGTCGGAACCACGCGCGAATAAATAAACCAAGCAGTTGTATAATTTAGTGCAGGACCGAATGCACACGTGTACGCTTAATCGCCTTAAATACTACATTATAGCCTTCTTGGAGCACGTTACTCCAACTTGGAGGCATGCTAAATTATTATCGCGTTGTGTATACGTCGCGGTGCGCCAAGTTCAGCGTGTCTGGGGCAATCCATTCTCGAGTTGCTATCCCAATCCCTGGAGGTGCATCCACGTTCGAAGACACGAGCGCGCCAACTTGAATTTGTCTCGAAGTTTAAGCCCAAGCCCCGGAAACTCTGCGCCAACTTGCCCAGGAGTTCGTGCTCGACGGAAATTTGCCAGTCGTTTGGGTGCTCGATATACCAGCCGAGCGCCAGGGACCACCTCTTAATCGTCAAACCGCTTTTGGAATGCTCGCTCCAGCCACATTCGTGCCCAAATTCCTCGGCGACAAATATTCCACGGTGCGTTAGAATGTCGGTTATTAGAATAACGTGGCGGCCATATTTATGACATCTCGATTTCCAGCTTGCAATCTTTTTCGCCCGCTTCGAGGAGCAACAATCTGATTCCAGATTGCAACGGCAGTCCCTGCTTTTATCATCGTTTTAATGCCTCCAGTTATACTGCACCACTTTGGCGAAGATTCATTTTACATTCAACCCGACTTAATTAAGCCTTGTACTTGTCTATTCGAAAAACAGAACAAATTTCAAACAACTTGTCCTCACGACGCTTAGACGTCGCTAAGAGATTTTATCGGGTATTAAATGTCGCCGGAGTTATCTCTCGCAGCTCCCATAGAAAATGACTTAAATTTGTTTTGGCGAATCTTGATAACTCGATTTAAAACCTCTGCCGCCCACCCGGAAATTTAAGCAAACTTCTCTGGTATTCGCATTGACTTGTGATTTTTGTCCCGACAGAATTATCCTCGTAGAGGTTTCGAGTGTATTTCTTTCATAACAACTTTTAACCAGCTGAGATAAAGCGCGAGATTTGAAAAAAAAAAAAATTCATCTCGCATCTTTAACGGTGATCCATAAAGCGAGTTGGCGATTTAATGAGTTATCCCAGAGTGGCGCAGTCGTACCCAGCATCATTTTATACTTATTACAATTGCCTCTTTCCTTTTCCTCTTTAATGGGAAACCCTACAAGCTTCCCTTGTGAAATCCTACTCCAATTTGCAGTGGCAATATATGTTCGTAACGGATCCTGAACAAGATATACCTTAATTCAAACTTATGTCTCGCAGCCGCGTTACCACCAAGTTTTATTCCGCCGGAGTTATTTACGAGCCATGAATAGTCTTCATAATAAATGTTAATCCTCCATTTATTATTTTACGTTTGTTCCATTTTGCGTTCGGCGGAACGACGTCGACAGTGTCGACGCTGTTGATTTGTTTTGTTTTGTTTTGTTTACTCCGGCGGAGTTACAATGTAGCATTTCGTGTTTAGCGAAAACACACACTGCGGGTTCCCAAGGTTATTTTGTTCTCAATCAATACCTCATTTTGCGAGGCCCTTTTGTGAGGAAAGTACCTCCCCCCCTTCTGAAACCGTCACATGGGCGATAAAGTGAAATAAATATAAAAATCAAGAGCCACTTGAGGCGACGGGTAAAGTTGAAACGCGAATTCAGATCCGAAATGAATCGCGTAAATCGAAGTATAACAAAGGCGTTAAAAATGAGAATTCGAGTCTTTGTGCCGGGGCTCTCGACAATAAATTCGCGTCTAGCTCACGTGCTCGTTAATTTCGGATCGATCCGATTCATTGCAAGTCTCAACGCGCGATATCGAAGAAAGCTAATATCGATGAAAGGAAATTACGAAAGTAATATCGCGCGAGCGATCAAACGTACTTGGCCACCGACGCTCTTCAGAGGAAGGTCGCGACTGCGTCCCCGTCCACAGGGGAATGATAACGGGGATAAAATGGCGCGAGAGTAATCGGTCAAATGGATTGATGGAAACGTAGACAAACTCGATGAGTCTTTTTGGACGCACGGCTGCAGAATCAATTTTTCACCGGGAGATTGAGTCGTATCGATGAAAATGAACTTAACATTTTTCGTCAGACCAGACTCTATCCGCCTCAAATGATACTTTATAAGTTTCTTATTTATCCCGGCAGACTCCAATCAAGCGAGCTTCAGCTTTTTTTGCTCCTCTCCTCTCTTCTCTCTTCGTCCACCCCGCTCCTCTGATGGATACGTGTTTTTACGCTACGGATTTCCTTCAAATCGACTATTATTTTTCATCGCGGAGTTTTGCTCGCAGTTTTTGGAAAAGTATCTCCGTTCGCTGTTTCTTCGCCCACTCTGCATTGATAAAGCTCCAAATTGGACAAGAATAAACATATTTTCCGAAGACCATAACTTTTCGCCCGGACAATTTATGGCGGCCATCGCCAAGTTCGCGGAGTTAAGAAACTATGTTTTTGGTGCGCGCCTCCGCTCCAAGGATTAATGCATCGTCGTCTTATCTCGCGCGCGGGGCTTCGGCGAAAAATTGTCCGCGTATAATGAGCCATTTGTTCCGCGGCTTGATTTACTTTCGATAGCGGGACGTTCGTTCTTGTATACACACGCTCGGAAACGGGTTTTTCATTTTTCAATAATCTTGAAAAATGGTAAACCCAACTGAAAAACATTATAAATCAACACAAACTTTTGCGGAAATTAAATTCCAACTGAAAACAAGAACGTTCTAATTTGGTTTGTGTAAAAGAGAGAAAGTGCGTGGGGCGAATGTTTTTGTTTATAAAAAAAAAGGAGTAACAAAAAAAGCGCACGGAATCGACATTGGTCGTTTTCATTAGTCGTGCTTTGTGGGCTGATCGCGGGCGGGTCTCATTAATCATTAGCTCGGGCGAAAAGTGTATTCGAGCGGACGTGCTGATATCGGTCTCGCGGTGCGAAACACGAACGAAACTCCTCCTCACGTCAGGTGAATTTATGGCGTTCGCGACTCTTATGATTTTCGCGTTGCTAACTGACGCGCGTGAAATATCACAGGGAGTTTGATGACTCCGCCTGCCGTGCGCGTCGTCGTGCGAAATTTCATGTTTTTCGGCACGGCGCTTTATGGCCAAGGTATTAACGGCATGTGTCATATTTGTGTCTCCATTAACGCCAGATGTATCCCTTCAAAATATAACTCATATTTGTTAAACACATTACTTATCATCCCAGTGAGATTCAATGATAAATTTCAAACAACATTTCGGCTCCCAGTTATCCTCTTGCGGCCAGACAAATCTCGAGATTTAATTTTGAATTGTCATTTGGGTTTCATAATTTTTATCAAATTACGTTTTATCAAGATACGTTAGATAAGAAAGAATATGGAAATAAAGGAATAAAATAACAAGGGCACAACTCAGGCGAGCTTGAATTTTTTTGTAGCAAAAAAAAATTTTGAATCGTTTTGACATACGAGCCATCTTCGGTATTTTCTTTCGCGCAAAGACATGTCGCTATTCACATGTAAATCTGAAATATAAATGATGACGCGTATATATACACCCGGATAGAAATTTTTGCCCGACATAAGGCATACCGTAAATGAAATGCTGGGTATAGTATATCCTACCCAAATGTAGAAAAGATATGAAACTGTACAGCAGCGATGCTTTTGTATAGACGGGCGTTACATCACACGATCTTGCGAAAGAAAGTGCATCTCATCGAATAAAAGGAATAACCCGTTTCGATTATTTTGAACAAACAAATTTCGTCTATAGAATGAATGCAAATTCCAGACAAATTTATAGAATTTATTGTTGATGTTGCTTTTTTGTTTTATCTCTTTTTTCTCAGCGGCGCAAATCTTTTATTGACATATTGAAAGTTTAATGTCATTTTTATTTTTGTTGCGCGGTGGAAACTTGGTTATATCCGCGTGCTGGGGCGCCGTAAAAATGTAATCTAATAAGTTGGAAACCGCTTGTCCGTGAGAAGCGTCATTTGGTGATAATTAATAAGTGTCGAAATTGTCGGGCGCTGGAAAATACGTCGTTCGGCGAGGTATGATGCGAATTTCCGGAATCGCTGTCGACAAGTATATTTTTCGAGAGGAAAAGAGTGCGCGCGGGAGGCATCGACCTCCGCGTCGCCAGGATCGATATCTTCGACCTCTTTTTCCCTTTGAGCGAGCGCTCGCCTCGCTCGGACCCGGTCGACCCGTGAAACGAGATGCACCCGAGGGATTCACAATTTTTGCCTAAACCGTGAAAATTGTTTATTCTCTCCAACCGACTGACGTGAACGAGCCTGTGGGAAATGTTCGGCGATGACGTAAAATATCGTCCATTTTTTACCCTCCTCCAAGACAAAAAGTTGGCCGAATTTATGATTTGTATATCAAGGATGAATTTCCCCGAATTGACATCTCAATTTTATCCCAATGTGCAAAAAAATAAAAATATAAAAAACAAGGTGAAAAACACTGTGAAAAAAGTTCTATCGAATATTATAATTTATAGGTGAAAATTTACTGAACTGTATACAGTTTATGGGAGACAAATCTAAAAATTCGTGAAATTTTATTGAGACTAACAGCAAATTTTGATGAATTAGCATAAAAATTACTAAACTATAATATTAATTTTCATGTTCATGTATCAAAATTTGCTGCAAGAGATTTAATATTTTTCTCTGAATTTTAGATTTGCCCCCCCCCCCTCATATACTAAACAGTTTAGCGTAAATTTTGATAGAATTTTTTTCTCTGTGTATAAGCCAGAGTTATATAATTTTTTACTGTTTGAAAATTGTTAGAGATGGAGTGACACAGATTGTTGTTATTGGTTTCTTAACAAGTAAATATTCCACCCAGTTGAGAAGGCTAAGGTTTCAATTGCGACAGAGGTAATTAGAACAGCATTTCAACATTTGCATTAGCGTGTCATTACAATGCTTATCATGATGGACGAGCCATTTTGTTGACAAGACAAACTGTGTAATCAACCTTAAACTATTTTATTCGTAAATAGCCGGAATTCCTCTACAGGGTACGAACAACTTTACATACGTCCAAACAATAAAATTCTTTAATTGAATCATTGCAGGTTCTCACACTAGGGTTATTAAATTTATTTATAGACACAAAAAATTACCATACAACTTGGAAGAAAACAAAGAAAAACAAAGATTTAAAAACAATTTCAGACAGAATAAATTTAAGTTTCAAAATTTTAATATATCAATTCGGTGAAAAATATTTGAAACAGTTTGTTTTTTTCGCAATGCACAAAACAATTATTCAATTTCGTTCGTCAACATCAGAATGGTATACGGGGGAAAAAACAACGAAACTAAGATAGCAAGTGGAAAAAAAAAAAATTAACGAAACGGTGGAAAAAAAATAACAGATAATATCCTCAGGTTAAACGAAACCTCGGATGTATTTTTATTCCATGGGTGAAACAGTAGCTACGAATAGTTGCAGGTATACGGAATTAAATTCAACAGAAAGCAACTGGAATGGTGGAAAAAGGATCAAATAAAGCAGCGAAAAAAAGGGTACGGATTAAAATGAAAAATAACGAAAATAGAAAAGCAGAATGGCGTCGGGCGAAAAAACAAGCATAACAAAAGGAGGGGGAAAAAAATAGTGAAAACAACGTGTCCGTGTAGCTGAAAGAGCCTAGCAAATAAAAGCGTAATTATGAGCAAATCCTGACAGCGTGGACTAATGAGAAAAATAAAGCTTTTACGAATGGTAAAAAAGGGGATAAATAAAAATCGACGAACAAAAATAAAGCAACACAATGATGATCTGACGTGAGAGACTTTTGCGAAAAATTAAAACGAATGACAGCCGCCTTCCTCTGCTTGTCGGGTGTAGTTGGTGTTTTCGTTTTTCGCGGCCTTCATCCTTTTGCAGCTTTCCATCCGAACGCCGCGGCGCAATTTCGCCGAAAATCCCCTGGTTTATTTTGAGCAAGCAAGCGGCGCGTGAAACGTAACTATAGTCGCCTGCACAATCCATGTAAGACGAGTCAACTGCATAATGTCAACCGTACGCTGCGAAAAAAAAGTACTAAAAAAATGAACGGAGAAACCAGCAATGTGACGTTTGTAATTAGTCTTTTTGTCGACTCGGTATAATTGCTGAGTGAATTCGAACCGAAGGAAAACTTTATTCAACGAGTTTTTTTTCTCTCCTGAGATAATTATCTTTAAACTAATTCGTCCAGTCTTTAAATTTCTCAGAAAATAATTCATTGGAACCGAATTTTCAAGGAGAAAAAAAAATTTTAAAGATGGTAAAAAAATATATATTACCTTCAATGTTCTTTCTTATCCTTGCCTCATTTTCTGTGGCGAGGAAAATAATTTAAAAAAAAATCTTGAAAACGAAGGGAAAACGTTTTCTCACGAGCATCGAAACCCGTCTTTCATTCGAACAACGGCGCTTTCGCGACAAATGTTTTCCTAATGGCTTTGGGGGGTAGTTGAAAGCGCCGGTGGACGTTTTATGATCGAGAGTTTCAGGCAACGGCCAGTGTGTTTATGTTGATTCGTGAGGCGAAAAGAAAGTATGTCGGCGCATGGGAAATCAATGAGCCACGAAATCGAGCGGATTAAATTGCCTTAATAAGTTTTTCCGTCCGCAATTTATCGTTCCGATTTAGTTCGTAAATCGCGCTGCAAAGGAGCACTAGAGGGAGGGAGAGAAAAAAAGCGATCTCGGACCGGCATTTTTTTTTTCGAACGCCAGACGAGAAACTAATAAGGAATTCGGACCATTAATCACCCGTTGCTCAAAGTGTACAGTAATTAGTTTTCGTCGAGCTATTAATTGTGCTCTAATGCCATTCGAACTCTGCGTATGCTTCAGTTCAACGCCTCGGAGTTGTTTTGTTCTCACTCCCTCACTCTCGAGCAAGTTAAAAATCATCCGTCGAATAGAATTGTGTCACTTTTAAAATTGATTTTTTTTCTTTAATTTTATTTAAAATAAATATTTATAGGATAATACAGTGAAACTATTCTATAAAAATTAAAATTTCATATATATGAAAAATTTAAGTTATAAATTCATACATAGTTGAATGTTTTGAACTTAATTTTGGTAGTGTTCTGTTTTGAGTTCGTTTCCTCATTCTTGTGAAATTTAAAAACCATCTGTCATACAAAATCGTGTCAATTAAAAATGTTCATTTTATTTTATTAACAAAAAAACATTCAATCTTAGTTTGGGTAATTGTAATAAATAAGTGTAATTATATCAGTAAAATAAATTAATCATTTCATAAAAATCTAAATTCGATTACGTTGACATTCAAATAGAAAATTGAAAAATTCTTAAAGAATAAGGAAAAAATAAACATTTCGAATTTAAATTTCGTTACAGTGACATATTACTCCGGATGTCACAATTACCCTTGACTGCCACTATTCATGCTTCACGGAATGAAATAAATTTTACTGGAGAAAATTTATAGAACAAAGTGTGATCGTCTTAAAAGGAGATAAATCTTAATACCGACAATTAAAACGAGAGAAGAAATCGATGGGCGAAGTTTGTGTACATTAAGCCCTATCTCCGTTTCGCACATATCAAGCCATTGTTGCCCCTCGCTTAAGCACCCATCTCATTTGCGTAATGCCCTGCCTGTTTTTACGCAGCGTTGTGTTTTGACCCAAGAAAATGCTTCTTCGAAGAAGCGTTCCCTGCGATTCCCGTCGACCTTCCATTTTTTCCACTCTTCTGCTCTCTCGTGTATCAGCGCACCGCACAAATTTTACATTTCCGAAAAGTGCGAAAAATTATGTGCATCCGAGATGAGCCGCTTGCAAATGATTGATGACAACTCTGACTCCCATGGAAGCTGACAAATTGTCGCGATGAAAATTAAAAAAATGATCCCCCACTCCTATACCTTTAACGACTTTCTTAAACTTATGCGAATCCGAGAAACGATGAATTTTAATTGCAACTCTCATCGGGGGCCAAGATAATTGCAATAACGGTTGATAAATTATCGGATGAATCTTTTTGTTTCTCATTCCTCCTTGATCGATGAAGGAGCAAATGTTAATTCTGTTTTCTCTTTCTTTTTTTTGTTTCGTATTTGATAACTCACTAATTAAGAACACTGTTCTTTTGTTTCAGGTAAGAGCAACTACGACGAAGGATAAACAATTTTTTAATTAAACTCCACGAGCAATGAACTAAGTCGAGGAAATATTAAAAGATAAAAAAAAAGGTACAACAAAAAGTGTCCGACTGTTGGACAAACTTTAACTTCTACTTTTCGAAGAATCTCAGAGGTAATTCTTTAAGATTACGACGACATATTTACTGCAATTTACTCGTGACTTTTTATTTTTTAATTAATAACATTTTAATTTACGAGAGATGAAAATTCTTTAACGCAGCGTGATTTTGTTTTAGAAAATTTTGCACTTCCTGACTTTCATATTGATTATATTAAATTTTGCATGAAAATGCTACTCATTAATTTTCAACGTTAAATTAACGTTGCATTCAATTTTTCGTACTTTTAATCGCCTAGTCATAATTACAAAATGAAAATTCGTCGAGACTAAAAAGTTACGGCTTAAAAATTTCGCTCGGGCTGTGCTTATTAGCAGCTAAAAACCTAGGTAACCAAGCTGATAAATGAAACCGCACCGAGGCAACAACAGAAGCCGTCTTCTCATTAACGAAATTTCCATTTTGCAACGCGCCACGCTATCCCACATCTAATGGCCGAATAAAAGAGTTCTTACAAACTGCAACATCAAAGATTGTTATCGTCGAATTCAAGATTTGTTTTGTTTTTTAACCAAAGACGACGAAAACACAATGCCACACTTTTGTTCTCTCTCTCTCTNTCTCTCTCTCTCTCTCTC
>JAAMPD010002966.1:0-12057 GCA_025266255.1 Trissolcus basalis
CCTATGTGAACGAAGTTAGAGTAACACCGCTAATGTAAACATTCGTCAATACTGTTTTAGAATAACATCAACGCATAAAAATATTATAGTAAATAACGTTATAATTTGAATTAAATTAAAAATTAAATAGAAAAATATCACGCTGGTTCTCTTCTGACTGAGTGGTTTCACACATCTTTTTGAAAAATAATAGAATTTACCAAATATTGACATACTGTGGAAATTTTTGAAATTGGATTCAGAATTAAACTGTTTGTTTTGGTTTGTCACAAAGCAAGTATATACAAACATTTGAGCAGGAGCATCACCTATTCGTACTCCGGTCGGTAAATGCGTTCACTGTGCGCATGCTTATCAGTGCTGTTAATGCTTTGCACATGTGCAATAATGAAAGCATAAAACGGAACAATTCTTTTAAAGTAAAATAGTACATTTCGCACCGATGACAGGCATTTTTTGCGCATGCGCCCCAGGTTGCGATGTAATTTTTCGTATCTGTTTAGCGAGCGTTCAGCTATTTTCGCTCCCTTGGGCGAGAAGTTCTACTCTCGAGTTGCGAAGGCAACTGAACGCCGGCTAAACCTTGAGACGTAAATGCGACTTCGTGAGAAGGGGTGCTGACCGCCCTCGCTCTGCTCGGGTGTAGTCAATTTGCACCTCATTTTAATTGAAATCTATTCACGGTTCAGTTTGAATTCAGCCTGCAAAATGTTAACTGTATTTTATTTTTGTTATTTTTCGTGACATATGCAATGACCATAACGCTATACGAAAATTTGTTAAGTCCTGTAACATAATACATTGTTACAATGTATTTAATAATAATAATTAATAACAACTTTTCGGCGCAATCGCTATATTTCAATTAAGCGCATCTGCATTATCCAAATAACGCAGGATCTTTATCTATTTTTCCCCGATCGCACTTCCATCCCTTGTTGCAAAATATACTAATTTCCATTGTTGTTGGAAAATAAAATGAAATTCTAACTTTGCCCACCGATGGATTGACCAATAAGAAATGAGGGACGAGAGTGAACATAGCTGAATATGAAAGCGATTATTAGCATCGATACATGAGTCATCAAATTCTTCTTTTTAGGAGGATTAGAAGGATAGGAGAATCGTTTGGGTTGATAGATTCAATAAATCTCGGATGACAATGATCCATTATTTCTGAATCAAATTTCTCTTACATTCTAATGTTGGAAACGTCTATTAAATAATTAATAATAACATACTGTTTTCATTATTAGCACAAATCAAAAACTACTCTGTTTTCCGATTCCAATAAAAAATTCGTAGAACAAAAATTATTAGATTGTAAAAAAAAACATTGATAAGAAAGCTAAAATGAGCCAAGAACCAAGATGACACACTCTAATGAATGTACTAAAATTATAATGTAATTATAGGTTGTTTGAATTATTTAAAAATCATGAAATGCAAACAAACTCGTCAACGCAGCATCGTAATTCAAACATGAATATAGTTGCGAAGCCCAACGCCGGGCAAGGCAAATACACAAGACGTTTGAGTTGGAGCGCGTCTGAGAGAGCTAAATTGCCGAGCAAGCTACCGGTCTGCAGGCGTATTTGAAAGCTGCAGTAGCCGCGCGACGACAAACATCCACTGTGCGATGTGGCCAGATCAAAGAAGACCCATTGACTGGGGATCGCAACTGCAGGCCGCTAATTTTGATTGCTGGAGAGTAATTGGCCCACGACTTCCTCTGTGAAGCGCGGCGCGGACCTTCGACCGGCTCATATTTCCGTCGGTTGCGCTATTCTTAGTGCGCGTGTACGCCCTAGCGTTCTGATTCATTCTGAAGAACGAGCTTGGTGGTCCCGTTGTTTACATCATCGTTTTGGGGCATCGCTCGCGCGGGATAGGTAGCAGCGGCGCATTTTTTTTGCAATTTCACGCGTGAAATCATTGCCGATATCGTGGAGGAGGCATCGAGGTGGGTGGCCCCGTGTCCGTATCTCACTACTTTCAATCGTTCCGTCTTCGTGGGGCCGTGCGCGGCGCCGTCGGCCCGGCTCTTTCTCCCGCCTCGTCGCGGCCAAAAACAACTTCCCATATTTCCCGATTCTTCCTCTCCTTTGCGTACCGTAAGCGGTCCGAGCGACTTATCTTATGCGACTGTCAGGCATCGCATTAATATGCATCAGTGGGAAGAGAGAATCGCCTATTGCTTACATCGTTGAGCCAGAACGACGTCCAAAACCTCTCCGCCCAGCTCCGCGTCAAATTGCTCCGACCTCGACTTTGTTTTTACCCTGCCATTTCCTCCTCATTTTCTGACATGTTTAGACAGCCGAAAGATAACACGTTCTTTATCTTGCTCTCCCATACGCTCTCGTTCGCTTAATTGTTTGTTAGGCCTCGTTATATTCGGGCTTCTGTCATTTCGCATTCGCTCAGTGCGATTGATCGTTTTGCGATTGTGCAAAAAATATCTCAAACAAGCGACTAAAGATATACGACAAATATTTAGCTTTCAGTTATTCATGCACAGCATAAACTTTTACCTCAAATGATAAAATCTTCTAATTACATTGAAAAACATGTTCAAAAAGACATAGAGTTCATGACAAAAATTCATTTTTTTCTTCGAACAAACTTTTATTAATTTATTTGTTATGAACTTTGAAAGTCATCAATTTGACAATATAATTTTCTTACGTGGCACCTACTACTTACTTTAATATATATAATAAATAATTGATTTATGGGTGTACGAAGCTGGAAAAAATATTTTTACATCATTAAGAAGCAAATTATACGTATTACAAAATAATAGTAGTAAGATTGTTTATTGAAATGTGTAATTTATCTGTGCAAACGCGAAATACGTCAGGATATATTTTCTTACATAATATAATATTCGCATCAATAACCAAAGTGTGCATTTTTTTAAACTTCTCGATATGTATATCGACTGTTTAATCTAGCAGAAAAAGAGCAATATCCAAATCAATTTATACCATTTGAAAACTTCCTATGAAATTAAACGAATTTTTTAATTTACAAAATCCGATCAGAGGCAATTTTAAATAATTGATTAAACTGACATAATTGAGTGTGCTTGAAGTATATCACTGCGAAAAAATTAATAACAGCTAGTGAAATTTCAATTTGTGTAATTAATCAGACTCGTTCTGATCATTCATGATATGAATTATTCAACTGAAAAATCTCCTCGAATTTAAATGCCAATATTTGTGCATTTATTTGTAATGAAACCTGAAATTGAATATCATTTTCTTTGTTTGAAACGAATCATTTTTAAAACTCATCAATTGGACTTATATATGACGCGCTGAGAGAAAAAATGACACAAGTTTCATTTGATTAACATTGTATTGTATTGTATATTTATTATTATTATTATTTTTTTTTTGAGAAAACATATTTTTGTGAAAAATGTCTTAGAGCCAATACTTAGTTACAAAAATTTTTAATTTCTCAGTTATGCTACTTCTAAAATCAAATAACACCTCCTTTGCAGAGTATTTATAAAAGTCTTCATTATTGATTTGCTCTTATTTATCATCATCTATCAAATTTCATTGCATCGTGAAATGCGGACTACTCGTTTGGCTGAAAGAGATATGAATCAATTTTTGGGGGTTGTTTCCTCGGACGATTTGCAAAAAGTTAATCTTGAAGAGGTTCCCTCACGAAAGGCAAGAGCATCGCTAATCTGCAATTACCGCTAACCATACACATGCACGGAGGCATTAATGATAAGAACGAGATGGTAGCGTGCGTATATAATAAATAATTAATGGATTGCGCAATGGCATAACTCGATCAACGCTAATCCCGGATTATTGATAGCTGCGCTCACCGGTCATTAATGAGTAATTTTTTGCCGGCGACGTAGAGTTTCTCGGCGCGCAAGATTCTTATCTGTGAATTGGCGAAGCTCTTCCGCGCGGCGCTATCGCGCGATTTTAGCAGGCGTCGAATCGCATGCTACAGGAGAGACATTTGACCGCGCTATCTCCTCCGACATTGTCGAGGGTGCATCCACTCCGAGAGATCGAAGACGCACGTCGTGTCCGCATAGCGCTCGGTCTGTGTGCGCGTCCGCGTCTGTGTGCGAGTGATGTTTTTGCTCGAGGGGAAGTGGTACCGCGTGTGTGGTCCAACGTGGTCCCCTCGCCCTTTCCGCCGGGGCCGCCGTCGTTGCCGCTGCCGACCTACCGCTGTATCCTAGCAACGTTAGACGCCGCGCCCGAGCGCCCAATGAACGCGCGCGGATCACATGCGCTCGGCAGCCTTCGAGTGTCGTCGGCTCTGACGTCACCGGTGCACACAGGTCCGGCCCAACAACCACCCTGCACCCGCTTATTATTTTGCTAACTTTGAGTACCACCGGAGACTTCAATCCTCCAGTCATAAATTTTTCGCAAAAAACAATTTTAATCCTCCAATAAATCCTTGCAAATTGCACGTTGAATGGACATTAGGACATTTTTTTTACTCGCCGTTAATTTATTGCTTTGGTTGACTTTCCTCTGGTTGTTTTACAATAGACGAACCGGTAGGTGCAAGAATATGTGTAATTATTTTTAACGTTCCAGACCAACTAACAGTTTTTTTTTCTAAGTGTAATTGAAAATTTTATAATGATCATGATTCAATATGTTTTTTCAGTAATTGCCATGTACTAAAGCAACGTGTGATATATGTTGCAAGTGTGGCGAAAGACATTATTAGCGCGTGAAATATTTTTGTAGATAAAGAACAAGATGACAATCTCGTCCGTGCAACCACTGCTGAGTGTTGAATGCAAATGTTAATTTTATATATACAATTTTTTTCATGTCAAATATGGACATTTTCTGTCATTAAAATAATAGCTGTGCAAACACGTTCTCATTCTAGATGCCGGTCTGACCAAATGAGAATACCTTGCTATCAAGTAACTTTTTGTCAAGATTGTTAAAATTCAGCATTTAATGAAATGTCATTATTAACCGCTGAGATTTGGTCTGATAATTGATCAACAAGTTGATTATTTTCATTACTTTTCATAAACATACGAAAGAAAGCTCATAAAACAAATACAAAACAATTTTACAAACAAGATTTTTTTCACAATGAAAGTGAGATTTGATATAAATTCGTGCGGTTGGTGAAAAAAAATTTACCGCCCGTTATTTCGCAACGTTTGGAAGCAATTTCTTGAGTTTGAAAATAATTCGCAATTTATGGGTCTCGATAAGCATTCGATGCCGATGTTTCGGCTCATTTTATGTCACACCATAAATAAAACGATCGAGCAAAACACCGAAAGTTTACACTTCTTACTGTAAAAGTTACATAAAAGTGTCCAGGGCGATTCACTTTTCAATACGGCCCATTTTGTAACGTTTGATTAATGCTTTGCGGTTGTTCGAAAAAGGGATTTGAAATTAAATTGAATCAATGTTAATCCATGACGAAGATCGACGTTTCACGTTTGTGCACCGAACCGCAACCTCAATATGATTTATCGCCCGTTCCACAGAAGGTTTCGCAAATTTGCATTGGGTAAAAAAATTAAATCCTAAAATGTACAAAAAAAAAGAAGTTTCTAGGATTTTATGACTTGGAAAGATGCAAATCAATTTGTAACAGTCCATAAAGTTATGAATCAAATTTTTGTAAAAAATTTTTTTTGAGAAATACTTGTATTAAGACCCTTTGCGCCTTGCAGTTGCAGTTCTGGCTAGTCGTCTTTTTGCGACGAATAAAAATAGTGCGAGTTTAAAAGTGAGTCTTGGAATGACGAATTTGGTAGTGCGAAGGAAAAAAAGGTTGATTAGACATGAAGAGAGCAGAGAGTTGCGAGAGAAATAGGAAGAAAGATTGGAATACAGATGCAGATGCAGAAAGAACGGAACCGTCGAGATAGTTCGACGGTTGGCGAAGGCGCGATTGAGATCTCAATTCGGTGAGCAAAAAGCGGTGTGTTGTTATTGAGGGGGGTCACTGTGTGAGGGCACATCCCTGGTCGAGAGCGAAGGCACGGATCGGTGCGGTGGGGATCGCAGCGACGGCTATGGCCGGCGTGGAAGGTAGGCCAGCCAGGGAAAGAAATGTGGCAGCGCGTTTGGCTTTAGTTAGTACTTGGACTGCTGCGAGCAGCGGTCGACATCCGGCCGGGAGCGTGAAGTGTTTGAGCATCGAGTGTCATCGTCGCGTGACTGGAGAATTCGAAAAGCGCGCGCTTGCGCGGTGCCCGTCGGCGCGCATTTTGAAAGAGAGTCTTTCGTGTGAGAGTGGCGCAGTGCATAACATCTTCATAGTGAATGCAACATCAATAAGTGTGATTGATGATGGGTGCTGCGTGACGTGGGTCGTCCGCTGCCGCCTTGTTCGGACGGTCTGCTCCTTTTCTCGGACGATCGTTTTAGCGCTGCCGCGGCGCAGATGCATGACGGATCATGGTCGCCGCGTCCGGCCCAACGGGGATCCTAGCGGGACGCCCTTCCGAGTCGCCGAGCCAGACAGCGGCACCGCGCGGAGCTTCCTCGTCGCGCAATGCCGCAAACCACGGCGTCTTCGACGAGCGCAAGGACGCCGCCGCTGCCGCGAGGCACGAGTCGGACCTTTACGTCAGGCCCAGCTGGACCGATGCCGCTATCGCCCTCGACCAGCTCGAGAAGGTACCATCCTATTGCCGTCTCTCTCGTATCTCGCTCGTTCTCTCTCTGCGCAATCTCCTTCTTTCCTTCTTTTGCACCAGCCGTCCGCAGCAATCTCGCTCTTTCTCGTCACACGGTTTCTCCGACACTCAACTCTTCTCGTCTCGGCTCCTCCCCTCCCACCTACGACTCCTTTTTGCTCGCGCGGATTCCGAGAGTTCTTCGCTCTTTGCCATTTCGCTCCAACGACCACGTTTCTGCGATTCGACACAAAGCACCCGAGAGCCTAATTTATCTCCAGCCAGCGAGCGATCAGCCGCGAGAATTGCCCCCGAGCGGCAGTGTCAACAAAGTGCGGCCGGCCAGCGCGGAAATCGCGCGCTTGACAGCTCGATCCCCCGACCAACAGAGCGCCCCACCAATTTGCACTTTATTTTTCGCTCCAGACGATTTTGATTAGTGTCACACACACCATGCCTAGACTTCTTATGAAATTCAACTTTAGACTTTTCGACTTTGATTAAGCGCTCGCGTTTATCGCCAACGTGTGCTTGTGATTGTAGAGCAGTTCTCGGTATTCCGTCTGGCAGGAACTTTCTTTTTTAACTCCATCGTTGGACATATTTACATCGTCCCGTTCGAAATTTACACTCTCCTCGAAATGACATAAACGCTGAATACATGCAAGATGATGAAACAATTAGAACCAAAAGCTCAACCGGCAAGACACTTTTTTGCAACACCACATAAATACTCATATCATTTTCCTAATTATATTCTAAGAGTTTGATGACTTAAAAAAAAGTAGTTTCTAATTCCATATTCCAAATATGTAACCGAGAAACATATCCTAAAGATCCCAAAACTTTTACGCACCTTTTGTGTACCTTGATAGAACAGACGATGGAGATAATAAAGAAACGTCCAATAAAAAGCGAAGAGATTTATCATTTGATCGCCGAACAACTGTTTAATATTTAATCCCCGTCGAATTAGTATTCAATTACCATCATTAGAAGTTTTTCAACTTGCTCGTGGAATTTCCAAAAAGGACGAGTTCTCTGATTTGTATGATTTTCTGATACATCCAGGGTTGAGTTTCGAGTTAACATAGAATTATACGTTTGAGCAGTGATTGAAATTAAACATTGTGAAAAATGATTCCCGGATGAAATGTGCATTTACAGTAGGAAGCAATGAGACATTTAATTAGGGTTCGTTTCAAAAGCAATCAAGTAGTAGTATGGTAATCACCAGGTCTCGATCTTCCTCCTTGCGACCAGAGCAGCGCGAAATAGGCTTGTAAATTCCGTCTGACATCTCAGTACCGTTATGGAGTCTGCAAACATCATATGTTCAATCATTACATAATATAGTTAGAGGCGCACTAAATCTTTATTATATTATAATGATAAACCGTTGATATAATCGAGACATCCAACCATCACGACAGCAATATGTCAGTCGCGCACATCCATAATGCCTTGCACACTTAAAGCTCGGCAAGAAAATGTGCTTCATTGAGTAGCTCTCAACTGACGAGGCTATTCGTTACGTTCGTGTTTTCAAACTTGTCTATGTAAACTAAGAAACGTGAATTATGAATTGTAATTAATGTGCACGGCCAGTAAAATATTCGCCATGGACATTATCTCCGGTGTGCTAGACCGTGCGCTAGACTTTTTTACTTTGGTATAAGGACGGTATTTCTTGTCCTAGCGGTTAATTTCTTGATGAGACGACACTTTGACTTGCTTTCTCAAACACCGCTGTAGTTGATCCAGCGAGACAAATTATCTCAATGCGAAATTTTCTATCCGAACAAAAACGAATCGTAATACTTTTATTTCAACCTCAATTGTCTTCTTCATATTTTATCTTATTTTAGTTGCTGATTCTATTTGTTAAAAAAAATTTATATCTTCTCGAAAATTTTAATAATAGGCATGATATGCAAAAAATTTTTTACTACAGGAAAATAAAAGTTTAAATTTTTTGAATTGAGAAATACCAAAATTTGTCATTGAGTTCAAAAGTAAATATCAGATGATAGGAAAAAGCAAATAAGCAATGCCAACATTTTTCTAATCTTATAACACTTTTGCAAGTGGATGTACAAGAACACCGAGCCTTTGTAACTCAATTGAGGCTTCTCAAGTAAAGAATGAATTAAAATATCAAAATCGTTGCAATAACTCTATACTCACATTTCCATTGATGTTTTCCGCTGAATCTTTTTATCTGTGTGGAACGTAGGCACATACGCAGGGTGCATCGCCTCCCCATGACTACGTCGCTTAGCACTTCTTCTTTCTCTACTAGTATTATTAGTACGGAAGCCTCGCACGAAGTCGGCGTTCTTTAATCTCGCTTTCTCAGGCGCCTTACCGTACCAACGCGATGCTGCTGAATGACGACCATTGTCGTACCCTCGACGCAGCTGCTGGAAATTAACCCACGATTATGAAATTTATTATTTTCACAGCAAAATGACATTTTTTCCCTTGCTTTTTTATCATCCGAAGATTTCTTATATCCTTCGTTTTTTGTAACTTAACATTCTTCATATCAAAAGCACATTTTAAAAATTACGTGCAAGTAAGTGAATAAAAAAATTAGGTTATACCTATCAGTCAAAAAATATCGTCCTGTATTTCATTTGTACTATCTGTTTGATTTCTAATTTTTTTTGTTACATAAAAACTTCTTTCTACTAGTAATTGTAATATTCTTTTGAAGCTAAAGTTTTTTTCAATTCAAACTCGTCGCTTGAATTACCTTAACTCGATCTATGGACGAAAAAAACTTATAAAAAAGGGCTCCGACTGAAACGAAAGCGAGAACAGAACGCCGCAGATCCCGCCAACGAAGCTCTGGTATTTTGACTATCCATAAGGAAAACACGTGACGCCGCGCGTAACTTTTTCTACGGACGAAATAACTTTGACACTCACCGCAATGATATATAGCTTTTTTGACGACGGGCTTTTTGTGGCGGATTTAGAATAATGTTTTTACCTCTGTTTTCATTTTTAAGATAACTTTCGGTTAACGATCGGATCATTAAGGCCGTTGTATTTTAGCAATTCGTATAACTGAATTAATCCAGGACGGTTTCCGCCGAGTGATGAAATTAATTTCAGTCCATTATGCGGGGTGGCTTTTGTGGGAAGTCGAGGAAACATGATAGTCGTTAACCATTTTTGACCATTTCGTGGTAACAATTCTTTACATCGTGAGAAAATGCGGCTTGTCCGTATTGAAGAAATCAAACAAGAAAATCAAATTAATTTCTACATTATTCTATGCTAAAAAACAACAATGCAGTTTAAATTTATTGAATCGTTTCTTTTTTGTCCATCGCTGTTGGTTTCTGTTTCATAATCTTTGCAAATTAATTTTATGTAAAATCTTGTTTGCGGTAAGTTTCAAAAGCAATGGAAATTAAAACGTTCATGCCAAGGACTAAATCGTTTCTGAATTACGAAACTCTATCCCTTCGATCAGCAAGCTCGATAAGTAAACCAAGAATTGCGCGTGAGCATTCCCAATATGCTCGTTCGGACAATTTTTTGTCGCATATTTTCTAAGCGGGAATGTTTTCATATGAACGTAAGTACATTATCCCGTATCTTCCAACCGGACAAGTGATTTACCACAACGTGTCCGAAGTAGCCTCGTGTCAGGTATCGCGGCACAAGTAACTTTAATGGCTCGTTCGAAAGTACCAGCCAGAATGTGATGTAATGCTGATCTCATATCTCCAAAGCGTCAATTATAAATATTTCGCTTTTACACGACGATACATTTGACTCGAATTATTGATATGCGATGATGATAACTATAAGCTTCGAACTTTTTTTGTCATTATGCTAAAATTTCCATGTGGTTTTGTAGTCGTTTGTTTATCTTTTATCATGTTTTCGATGACTTGAAATTTGATCGGATCAAGTTGTTTGAATGATCTGATTGCGTTTATGTTTGTTTATTTGTTTTTTCAACGAAAAAAATATGTAATTATAGTTTTAATAAACGTTTGCAAAAGTTGATTGCCTTTTAGGTTTAAGCAGCAGCTGCTTCAATACTCGAAATATTCACACAAGGGTTCGAGTTCATTCAATCTTGCATGAAATAACCGTAAATACCGCACATCACGAACATTTTCATTCATAGATTTAAAAACGTGAGAAATGAGGAAATATAGAATGAATAAAAAAAGATTGTAAAACTACTATAAGCATTCCATTGTCGGTTTTATAAATCAAAAGTTCAGAGTGTCAATAAACGATGGAATACGGAAACAAAAAAAGAAGAATGTTAAAAAGAAAATAAATGCAACGTCAAATTTCCAAGCGGTATTTTTTCTTCGAACAGAGGGATGTGCGATCAACTGGCGGACCACCCGCGCGAGTACGTGAAATTTTACGACTCTAACATGAGACTCATAAATACCGTATGCATTTAAAATGTAGTGTGTGGAATCTTATGGAGGAAAAAGCGCGCTGAAAGTCAAATTTTATGCACGGTGTATCGGAAAAGGGAGTTTATTCCTGCAGAGGCTGAGGATCTTTTCATTCCGCGCATTTCGTCTCTTCGACCAAAGACGAGCCGAAGGTTGGCGTCGCGTGCACACGTGTTTTATCTTCCCCTTGACAAAGTCAGAACGTCCTTGTGCTCGAATTTTGCTTTTTCCTCTCACGCAATGTCGCCCGCTTTCGTGCAGATATCATAATTATTAGGCTGAATTAGAGATAAATTCCCCTTACTCCACTCTTTGCCATTAGTGAGGTCATCCAACACAGACAGAAATATATTCTATAATTGCCTCTGAAATATATTTCATATTCCTCTGTATACCAGCTACTATTCTACTCTACTACATTCGGATGATAATTATGTTTCAACCCAAATGAACCAACTTTAAGCGTTGTACTGTTATTTGAACAGACTATGATAGAGCGATGCAACTTTGAAACTACTTGTCGGATAAAATTACAAAATTTGTATTTCCAATAAAATTAGAATAACTATCTTGTGCAATATTATTTTAAATTATTGTTAACTATTATACATTAAAAAAAATGTTGACTTTTCCAGAAAAATATTTTTTCAACTTTTGAATTTTCCAATAATTCTTTTTGTTTGACTTATTCTTATCGATTTTTTGTACGATCAACTAATCAATTTCAATTTTTATTAGAACCATAAGAAAACTTTCAATTTGAAAAGAAAACTGACAGTCATTAATTGGAACAACTTCTTTCTCAGCGGCAAATCAGTTTGGAACTCAAAAAAGTCTCTTTACATGCAAATATAACAGCTTTGTTTCTCCGAATCAATGAAATATATTTTCTGCAAAGAATGAGAAGTGTACAAAAAAAAAAAAAAAAAAAANAAAAAAAAAAAACAAAAA
>JAAMPD010002967.1:0-12041 GCA_025266255.1 Trissolcus basalis
TTAGTAAAATTTATTTTTTATTTTATTCTTTGTAATTGTTTATGTATTTTTAATATATTTTTGAACAGAATCAGAAAAAAATAATTAATTAAAAACCGAATTATAATTTTAAGCGTGAACTTTATGAATGAATAAAAAATGTATAAACTGAAGAAACAATTTTTTATATCTTTTAATCTAAAATAAAATTTAATGTTTTAGAAAACACTTGAAAATGATTTTGAAAATATTTTAAATTTGAAATTATAGAAAAATCATTGTTAAGAAAATATCGTAAGAAATCCAGATCTTGTACAAAACTCAAAACTAATTTTATGATTAATAATAGTTTAAGAATAAAAAAAACACGAGAAATTTAGTTTTGATATAGAAAATTAAAGAATTATGATACTAATATCGTCCGTTTTGTAAAAATTTAAAAACTCATTTTTCTCTTCTTCTTGTGTACGATTCGGCTTCAGCCGCGGGCGAATTTCTCATAAAAATGCCTGATTCGCGTGTGCTCATATAAAGAGCGGCGTATATCTGCCCGTGATAACAATGATATCTCTGATATATTATGGCCTCCGTGCCGGCGAGTTTTTCGTAACCGTACGTCTATATACGCGCGACCGGAGAGCGTCGGCAAAAAATATTGTTCGCAAAAAAAATCGTTATCTGCCCGACGAAACAAGTATTTACGACGTACGCGCCCTCTCCGTAGGGACCGACGGCTTTCATACTTTTTTCGCCATCGTGCGTCATTTTAAGCACTCTATTCTTTCCAAATTTTATGTTATTCCATTTCTCAAAAAGTGAAATATCTAACAAACAGCATTTTATAAATATGCTTCCAACCCTTTTTTTCCGTGCCAATTAAATAGCCAGTGTTTGTGGAACTCTAAAATAGAGTGCCATTAGAGAATTCTGCATAAACAGAAATCTCGTTTCAAATTTAGTTTACAACTATTCTAATCAAAATTCACTTTTGAAAATATTCATAAAAAAATTTTATATAGCTGCAATTTTATGGAACTCTATAAAAAAGTGCCATTTACGAAGTCTGAAATATTATGTGTTTAGAATTCAAGTTGAATATTCGCTTGTCAAAAATAAATTTAAAAAATTGCACAACTTATAAATATAGTTTGCATTTTTGTCGCACCAGTTAAAAAAAAGTCAATGTTCGTGGAACTCTTAGAGTGCCATCAAAGAATTCTACATAAGCACTCATTTAAAATTTAAATTACAATATTTTGAATTGAAATTTACTTTCGAAAATATTCATAAACAATATTATGCAGCTAATAGGATTTCATGGAACTCCATAATGAAGTGCTATTAAAGAACTCTAGAATTCTGTTTTGTGTTTAAAATTCAACTTGAATATATTCTCTCGTTAAAATTGAATCAAAAAGTTGCATTAATTTAGTAAAATAAATTTGATGGAACTCTTTAATAGAGTTCCATCTGGGAACTCAACAAGTTTTTTCATACGTTCTGATTAAAATGTGAGTTTTGGATTGAATTTCGTATGAAATATTAATTATCAAGATGTGGTGAACGGAACAAAAAAATCAACGTGAAATCTTGAGGGGTAAAATGATACGTGCAATGTCTCCATTTGCGCAGCAGGTGTAAGACACCGTAACGACTACCGGACGGCAATAACTTTAGGCATTATTCATCATTAATGTTCGCAAATGACAGCGACACAGCATGAACCTTTTCGCGTACGGTAATCAATATGCGGATTCGGCCAATGCGGTTATCGCAATTAATATTCTTCGCTCTCAGTGGCCGGGGTGTCACTCTGCAGGCAGCTGATACTAACAGGTGCCTGCAGACACCACTGATACCGTTTCATCATTTTCGCAAATTGATATTCAACTCTTTTTATTTGTCCATCGGCATTTATTTTACTTTTTTTCAGTTACCCAATTCTCCAAATTTGAAAAAACACACTTTGACAAATTTTCAACTTCTTTTTAGGAACTTGAATTTTAGGCTATAGAACTTTTTTTTAATTAATAATTCAATGTATCATTTATATATAGTATATATATATGATAATTTTTTATAATTGATGAAAAACTGTTTACCATATTTTTTAAAATATGGTTTTTTATACGTTCTATATTTATAACTGTTTATTATTATATAAAATTATTTATTCATCATGAGTATAAAATTGTTTTATTCGCTTATTTAAATTCTATTTTTATTTTATTTATTTTGGGCTCGGATTGAATTTCAATATGTTCTTGAATTAACAAAATTTTTTTGTAACCGTAAAAGACGCATATTTACGAAAGTGTTCTTTATAACAAAAATTCTGAATTATTGGTTAAAATGTATATGCAATATTTTGTTCAACGTGGGTATATCGTTTTTCAAATAATTATTAACCATCATAATTCCAACATTTTATGACTAATTTTATAATATTGTTAATGTCTGTCTCATAACTTGCCCAATACTATTTTTCATTTTTTTTTTTTGCAAATTTTTAAGTTAAAAAATAAATATCACTGAACTAATATCAATTTTTCATCAAAATTTGCTGTAAGTTGCATTTTTTTTTTTCAAATTTCAGATTCGTCCATATACCGTACAATTCTCAGTAAATTTTGTTCGAATTTTTTTCTCCGTGTATTAAAAGTTACCAAAACCATCTGAACATTTTCCAAACTTGCATGTCCCACCAAGTTATATAAGAACTCCAAGTTGATTTTGGGAACTCAATTTTTCACAATCATTTAAAACTGGTTTCTAGCGCAGGATCGTCGTTGAGAAGACAAAAAATTTGGTTGAAATAGCGAAAAGTGACAATCGCGGGCACTTTTACATTAGCGCGATAAGTCGGTAGGTTTGAAATGGGGTATATTTTTTCACCCCTTTTCTTGCAATAAATCTTGGCCCGGGAATTAGTTTCGAGATAAAGTATAATATCGGACCCAGGGTGGGCGATGTCAGAGACTGCGAGTATTTATGGCCCTGATAGTGTCACTCGTATGCGCGGGCCCGCGGAGAGTAAATTATTGGAAAATAGTCTGCGCTTCTTTTGCGCCCTCTGCTTAGCATTCGGCTAAATCTTCGTGTCCCCTGGTTCTAATTGCGTGTTGCTGTGCTTCCATCCCGGTGCGAGAGAAAACATCGTAACTCAAAGTTAACGAGTGTTGTCGCGAGAGGAGGGGGAGGGGAGGGGGGAGGGGAATCGATGACATAATTTTGGTGTCAACAGTATAAATTGCGGACGCGACATAAGGTGCAGTTTATTGGTCGACACGCAAGCCAACACAATGGACTGGTGCACTTGCAGAGCGGCCCGGTGTGCCTTAAGCAGATGGGCTAAACCATCGATTTGGTCAATTGCCCGCGCTATGGGTGGTCCAGCCATCAGGGGTGACTGTCACCCGGCCGTGTATATGCGCGGCTATTTATAACACCGTTGAGGGTTATAGTCTTTAGACATGGTATTTCGCTGATAACAAACATTATATGATCCTACCTACTTCACCCGCATTTAGTCTCCTACTAACTAACTACTAAATTATCATTTATCAAACCAGTAAACAAATAAGATGAAACTCTGTTTACTAAAAAAATCAATTCTTTTGTAAATCACCCTAGTAAAAAGGATCATATATATTGTCCATACATAAAACATATATTAGCAATATATTATTTCAGAAATCATATATTGACCATATATTGACAATCTATTATCAATATATTGTCAATATATGAACAATATATGATTTGCTGAAAATAATATATTGTCAATCTATTGATAATATATGGACAATATATTATCTTTTTTACTAGGGCATTGTGGAGATCAATATACACTTGGGATCATATCACTTTTTAATTGTGTTCAAATGTGTTTTAACTTTAATAAGGAAGTGTTTTATTTATTTTTGATTATTATCACATTTCTGTAAGAAAATTGTAGGTTCAAAAATAATTTCGAATGTATTTTTATAAGACGATAGTTATTTTGTTATAAAATCTATATTATACCAAATAATTTGATTTTAGGTTTTTTTCAAGAGTGAGAATCGAAGAGATTTAAAAATTTTTTTTTTTTATATATACTGTCTCAACACTTGACCAGATGAAACAAATTTTTTCCTAAATTTGACCTCAGTTTTTTTTAATTTTGCCCCCCCCTCCCTATCCTATAGAAGTTATTGATTCTTGAAATTCGTGAATAACTTTTATTGATGAATTGAGAAAATTATCCTCAATTGTTATAAATCTGAGTGTTCAGATTAGATTCTGAGTTTTATTTACATTTGAAATATTATATATGAAATTTCTATTCTAAGACAATTCTAATCGAAATATATTTTAATAAAAAAAGTTGTTGTTGTTATAAAATCTGTATATTATACGAAATAAATTGATTTTAATTTGTATCAAGAATAAGAATATAGAAAATTTGTTTTACATTTTTTATCTACTTTCTCAATATGGTCAGACTATAAAAAATATTCCCAATCTTGTCCTCATATTTGTTTAATTTAACCCCCTCCATATATTCTATAAGTTTTTTACTTGAAAAACGTGATTTAATCAGTTTTATCAATGAATTAAATAATGAACTAATGAATAGATCATTCAATTTTTTTTTTGATGAAATTCAATTCTAATTTTGTTTACATTTTATATATTAAACTTTTTTATTGCTTTGTTTGCATTCTTTTGTTAAATTTTTAATATTTAAATTGTCGTACATTGAATTTGTCGTATGAAAAAATTTAAAAATGTAAAACATGATTGACAAAGAACGAAGTAACCCAGAAAGGAATATTAATCAACAAGTTTTGCGAAACTCGAGAGACAAACTTCACCTCAATTATATTAAGTCCCATTTGGCCAGCATACAAGCCACTTGAACCAAAATTATTATCGGCAATTACACGTGCCATTAGAGTCTGGAGAGGGCGCTGCAATCGTCTAATTTACGCAAATTACGTTTGCTCTTTCCTTCTCGCTCGCGTTTTACTCCGAGTGCCAGAACGTTTGTGCCTCTCAGTTGCAGTTTGCACACTCGATCGGCGCCCAAACTAAGATCTAATAAAGCAACAAATCAGTCTCTGGACGCATAAACCTCTGCGACAGTTCAAATACGATACGAGTACAAGCGAATAAATTATTGGGCTTTGTATATGTGGTTGATTTAATTAACGGTATAAGCGCAATTAGTGAAATCAACTACGCAAATCGAGTTCCTAACAGTGGCTTCTGTTAAATTCAAATCGTATCGGTCCTGTCATTATCCGGATAAGAAACAACGCGAGGGTAATTGAATCTATATCTCCCGGGATATTTATCGCAATTGCTTAGGAATGATATGACGCAAACTGTCTCACACATCTGGTTGTATTCCATTTTCGCTTGTCAATAATACACATTTTCACTTTTTATACTATTTTTTTTATTTTTTTTAAATTGTATATAATGTAATCTATAAAAATATATATTCATATATTGCCGGAAATATATTTTATACACAAAAATATATTTTATTTATATTTTCAAAATATATTTTTGTATATGCTTTTGAGTAATTCAGATTTCAGTTTTCTTTTTAATCAAACAAAATCTCAAAAATAAAAACTGATGTTTTCTGATTTAAAAATTAAAAATAAAGAGTTAAATTTAAAAAAATTACACGATTCTATAGAATTTTTTGTTACTCCTATAATTTTATATAATATTTACAAATCAACTTCTGTATTGGAACTCTAATTTTATTTTAGCTTATTGAACCTCAATTAATAAGTGTAGGATTTTTTCTATCATTGTTTATAATTGATAAAAAATTATTGGCTATATTTTTGAAAATATTTTTGAATGTTCTTTTAAACTTTGAATTTTGCTAACGTGTTGTAGAAACTCTAATTAAATTGTAAATTTTACTATTCAATATAATTATTCATTCATGACTAGAAAATTGCTATACTTATTGTTTGATTGGACTGAAAAAAATGTTGCAAAGTTGAATCATTATAGAATCCTTTGTTAAAACTCTAATTTTATATTCAAAAATACATTTTTATGTTGGTTGGATTTTTTTTCTAATTTCACAACATTAATGTGGATTTTTCAAATAGAGTTCCTGAGTATTTTAGTGTTTTTATATAATATACTCATACAAAAAAATATATTCAAAATATATCATATTTCTATGGAAACATAAAATAACAATATATTTACACGTACATTTTTGTCTCTGTTACATCGAAATGGAACATTTGTTGGACTCGTAAATATTTAAATAACATAAAATAAAATTGAAATCCATGGAATTCATATTTGTACGAAAAATCAAAAAATTATAGTACCCAAACATAACTCAAAGACTATTCAAAATGATCAACAAGATCTCTTGAATTTTCATAAAACTATCAGTCATAAAAATGTTATCTGTCCAAAAAGGTAAATGGGGACAAAAGCGAGAAGCAAAGAGGCAGAAAAAAGTTAATGAGAGCAGAGAAAATTTGTGTCAATTAACTCGTGTCGTTAAAACAATGAATCTGGCTGTAAATTCGTGAAAAAATGGTTGTCGGGACCTGCACCTGTCTCGGACCAGTCGCTTCCTGATCTGTCATGGCCAGAGATATTGGGGGGTCGAAAAAAAAATTTTTCGTAGAAGTTCAGGTAAGGAAAGGCGCGTAGGTTTGTCTCGTGTCTACTCTGAAATGTCGCAATGTCTTACGTCGGGTGGGCATTGTTCGACGATGCGGAGGCACCCCGCCAAGGTGCTCAAGAGGGGCGCATATATTGCCGCTACCTATTTGCTGAAGGGTCCGGACGCCTTCGGGTTTTATAGTTTTGTCCGCCTGATTTACGAGCTGAGCGCGTCGTAAAAATGTACCGAGCTGCGACACGCGTTGCGTATATGCATATCGGCCGGCTTTCGACTTTTCAAACGCGATTCGCATAACCCGCAGGAGTCTATCAAGTTTTTCCCATCACTTTCGTTTATTTAAATCAATCTCATTAGTAAATTTTAAATCACGCTACAATTCCAAGAACCCCGCTCATTCATTTTCATCCGATTCTTTTTTTTCCAACCTATTTTTTTCAACCTTTTTTTCAATCTCTCATGATCGGTTTCAAATTATTAACGATCTGTCAACAAATATCTTTCTGTTTTTTCTACTTTTTTTCTTTTTAAGAATTTTTTAAACTCTAAAACAAATCTATTTTTTATTTTAAAAATTGAAATTATTTTTTTGTTTAAAATTTGATTGAAAATTGAACTGGTTTTATCAATTGTAAAATTTGGAATTAAATTATACGAATGATCGTTTGAAAAATGTTGTGAAAATGTAAAATTTCGAAGAATGACAAACGATGGCGCGCGCCTAGGCCACAAAAATATTGATGATCCTTGAGAGACGCCAACTAGAAGATGGAAAACGGGACCCGACTATATTTTCATAATTGATTTGCCGGAGTATCAATTTCAGCGGTCATAAATAAATGAAACTTCTTTCGATGCGGGGCGTCTCAGGGACTCGAGTTGTCCGAGGATTAGGACAGTCTAGGTGTGGCGTCTCGTTTATGACCGTTGCTTGTTCCGGTTTGACCTGCATTGCGTCTTCCTAATTCATCAGACGAACCCAAAAACAATTTCACTATTCTCCTCGACACTAAATATTGAAACATTTTTCAATCTTTCAAAAACTTCAAGCGGCAATAAGTTTTGCTCGTTTTTCAATTAATTTTTTTTAAGAACAATTTAAATGTAAGTGAAGTTCAAGCTATCAAATTTTGCCTTATTTAATTTAGTTTAATTTTTCAAAAAAATTTAATGTAGAAAAACTGAAATAGTTTGTTCCGAAAAATTAAAAAAATAAAAACAACAAATATGAAAAAATATTTTTTACAAGAATTGAAATGTATATTCAAGGTCAAACCATAAAATTCAGCTTTTACTTAATTTGAATTTCCAAAAATCGTTAATAAAAAAAATCAAAACAGTTCATCCTTTCAACAAATAATTAAATAACAAAATCAAAAAGTAAAAAAATATTTTTGTCAAACAAATGATTTTTTTTCTAGATAGAATAATTGAATCTAAACGTTTTTAGTTGTTGAAACGATCAATTATCTCGTTCACTTTCTTCTACAGAAAAAAAACAAAAGTGCATCTCACTTTTTAGCCCTGTGTGGTTTGAGTTCAGCAGAAATTTCCTCAGTGAGAGATGGCGATAGGGCAGATCGCGAGCTTCATTTTTCGTTGAGATGCGAGGGTTAAAAGCAAACTGCAGTTTGCGAGACGTCGAGTAGTTTCTTTTCATATTTCCAACGACTTTCGACACGTTTTCTTTTGTCACGTCACGGATGCACTTTGGCGTTGAAAAAAAAAACTTACTCAATTACCATAAAAAAAATTAATTCAATTTTCTTTTTCATTTTCAAAAACGAAAAAATTTATTTTATTTTAACTTTTAATTTTGATGTCCAACAAATTTCTTTTCGATTCAAAAGATATTGTGATTTTGTATGAGAATAAAATTTTTGATACTGAAGTTTTCGGAAACGAAGTTGTACTAAATGAAACAAAATTGGAAACCAATATATTGTTCTAAGTTGAAATTCGAAAGCGTTTCAGATGAGTTCTGCGGTTACATTTGGCATGCATCCATTTCGCATTTATGCGAGTGGAAATTAATTCGTGCTTGACGTATAGGAGGCTTCATATTATTGCGCCATAATTCTCCGATGAAATCAGGGGCTTATCTCTACTTGACAGTCGTGTTTCAATTAGACCTACGGGTAAAAGTCTTATCCTCGCACAGCACCCACCGATGTTGCATAATACTCGCATAAATGCTGCTTAATTAATGCGTCATCTGATCAACTCCATCAGCTATATAATGCTCCAGTCAATCGTGTGAAGAAACACCAAATGTATTTTTCAAATTGTCACAAACTTTTCCGCTTTACAAATGACATTTCTGGAAATTTCCAAAAAAATCATTTCAAACATTTTTTATTTCTCAACATTCTGCAACCTGAAATAATAAAATTAAAGAAAGACTAAAATTATTTATAATTGAATAATTCGGATTTGAATTTTTAAGTAAAATTTAATTTTGAAAAAAGAGAAACTAAAGAGAAAAGTGTTAATTTCCAAAAAACTAAGTTAAAATTTTTAAATATTTTAATACTCTGGAAAAGAAATGATAACTCATACTTAATTTATAATTAAGATATTTGGATTTAAATTGGAGTAAAACTTTTGAATTCAAAAATTTATGTTCATTTTACAAGTAAAATGTGTTAGTTTCCAAAAAAAAAAAAAATCATTTGAAAGATTAAAAATTTTGAAATATTCTGGAAACGAAATAACAATTCAACGAATCAAATTATTTATAACAAAATAACGAAACATTATATAAAATTATTCATTTAAATTTGAATAAAAATTTGAATTGAAAACATTAAACTAATTTAAACATTTATTTTACAATTAAAAAGTGTTACATTAAAATTTGTTGAATTGTCCAGCTAATGAGTATAAAATTGTTTGGAGTGTTTGTTTAGAATATGAAATAAATTTAGTTAAATTAAAACGTGATTGAATGATTTTCCCGAATTCTGTAACTACCGGTTGTGTGGAGAAGTTATGTTGCTACCTGGGTGAAGGATAGATGTTTAGGGTGGGTGTTTATAGCGACAGGGTGTCTGGACTCATTGTCAACGTAGGCGCCAGTCTTTTGGACGGTTCCCCCCCATCTTTTTCTTCACGACTTTCACGGGCGTCGAATCCAAAATGACCCGGTCGGGGCCTTTGTTTAAACGCCCCGTCGAATTTTATTGACGCCGTATCGTGTGCGGATAACGCACCCGCATACAAATCCCCGCATTAAAACTCACCTCAGACCTCTTCCCTTTGGCGCTGCACCGCGATCTGAGTTATGGTGGTGTTTGTCCAGGAGCGCTGATTTGAATAAGCCGGGAAAATTTTTTTTCTCTCCGACAAATATTATTTCTTGTGGACAAGCGGATTCTTGGCGCCCGAAGGAATGCCCCTTTTCGGAATCCAACAGACTTAGCCGTGAAAAGCGCATTAACAGCTCAGAGGGGCCATTCGCGCACCAGAGAGGAATGACCCAGTTTCAAATTACGATTATTTATTTATAACGAGATCTCCACAGGGGTTCTTACAATTTTTTCCACCAAGTTTCTTGAGTGGTCAAAACACTCTGATCATCCATGAAATGGACGCTCTTTTTTCTAACAAAATCACATCATCAGTTTCTTCTGCTTTCAATAAAACACAATTTCATATCCATCACTGATGTTTATATATCGTCTGAGATATCAAAATAAATATGACATGAAAAAAAGTTATATAAGTATTCAAAATCATTTATAAAGTGTATATTTATGTTCTATTCCAACACATATATAATCATGTACAAATTTATATACATGTGACATATATATAGCTGACATTTATGTTTCATATATGTCGCATATACTGTCACATATATTACAGTCATATATATTTTATAAATGGCAACATATATGATGCATATATGTTACATATTTGTTTCTAAATACATATCGCATATATGGTCACATATATATATATATATATATATGTGTGTTGACTTATCAGCATATGTGACTGTCATATAAGTTTTATACATGCACTGTTAAAAATTTCAGAGGTCTTTTTACTGTAAAAATGCTGGAAGCATTGTTTATGCAGTAAAATTCCTTTTTTGAAATTAGAGATTTCACTGCATTGATGCAGTAATTTTACTGTAAAACTCGTGCTTCAGTTTACTGTACAAATGCAATGAATTTACTGTAAATAATAATTATATATTTTTTCATTAAAATAATAATAATAATTAATTCAAAAATTTTACTTTCAACATAATTTTCTCTTTATTTGATTATATTTATTATTAAACGAAAAATTGCATAAAAATAATATTCATCAATACGTAAATTTTAGTTCAATAGTTAAATTGTATTCGTAATGATACTGCATACTTTACGAGCAGCAACAAATCATATGCCTGCGTCTCTTGATGAGGGTTTCTGCAAACTGACTATTTTTTCCAAAGCTTGTAGATACTGCTTTATATGCGATTGCATGTAATGATGCCAGTCATCATTGACCTCAATCCAATCCTCTGCCAACAAGAATACTTCGTCTGCTGAATCGTTTGCCCAACTCATGATATTTTCATATGATCTGAGATCACTTCCCGTCACGGTGACAACTACCTCGACTCGGAGGATGGCAGTTTTCCGAGGATCCTTCAATGTCTCTATTTCTTTGTTCCACAAATTTCCAGCTTTGTAGAGACACGTTTTGATGTCCTTATTTTGTTCTCCTGACGGTTTGTAAGGAAACAACACTTTAGCCATTGCCGACGGAGAGCGGGAGTTTCTTGTAAAAGAATGTATATAAGGATAGTAAACCTAAAATGAAAATAATTAGTGTGAATTATGATCGCGATTGTGAAACATGTTTTTTATATTTATATACCTGTAAGTAAGTTGCCCTTGGATTCGGCTTCATTTCAATACTACCTCATACACAACCATATTGTTTTAAAAATAAAGGATGAGATATCTGAAAAAAATTATTTTGGATCAAATCGTCTTTCTTTATATACAAGAGGTCTGCTTTAACGACAACATGTATTGGTTAACTGACACATAAAAACATTTTTTTTTGTCATTTAAGACTGTCATACCGTTAACCAATTCTGTTTTGTCGATACAGAAGACCGTTAGAGTGGTATACTTTATCTTAGGATATTGGTGTTTGCACGTACTTTCAAAGTTGGAAATCTCTCAAGTGCCTTCTTGCAGTCAAATACTAAATTTCGCACGGTATCCGGGCTTTCCTTCGGAATATAATCCCTTCCTAAATGAAGCTGGGTCATTTTTATTTTATTGAGATCTGATATAGCATTATCGAGATACTGTTCGATTTCCGATGTTGGCATTCATCATCCCGTGTTTCGCCTTGTAGAAAACGCCATGGCTGTAATAGGAACATTGCACAA